>CACRXK020002631.1:0-12980 GCA_902702795.2 Paramuricea clavata
TTTCACGATATATAAATATAAACGCCTGATAATTGATAAATGAGTGCGAACACAACAGCTCCAAAATAACAACAAATAACAGAATACAAGGTAAATTAAAAACAGCCTATTTTTCTAAGGTGTAAATTTTCGGCGAAAAATCAATATTTGTAAACAAAAGTTATCAAGGCCAAAGAGGTTGACCAATGTGGAAGTTTCTGACTTTTTAGCCAAACATAATATGAAGAGACACAGAACTTTTTGCCATTGGCAAAGAGAGAAAAGATGAGGGTCAAATGGACATGGCCAATTTCATTCTATCAAAGTCATCACAGGTTCTGAATGAACTAATTGATAAAACATGGAAAATGCAAACGGCTAACGAGGATCTTCAGTGCGAAAAGGAATCTAGAATGGAGATCCTCCAAGAAAGATTGAGCGATGATTGTTCTCCAGGTTGTGACAAACTCTGGTTGGAATGTGCCATTGAAGTTCTAAGAAATAACAAGATAAGATACATCCCTTTGTTTACGCAATATTATCGGTCCAGCAAATTGTGGCAAAACATTCATGTTCAAGCCCTTATCATCTATTTATAATGTGTTTTCGAAGCCTGCCAATGATAAATATGCATGGGTCGGTGCTGATTCTGCTGAAGTCATTCTGCAAGATTTTCGATGGAGCTGTGAAATGATAACCTGGAGTGATTTGCTACTTTTGTTGGAAGGCAAAACTGTAAAGTTGCCAGCACTAAAGAACCAGTTCTCTTCTGAAATTGTCATAGAGAAAGACACGCCAATTTTCGCAACAAGCAAGTCCAGAATTGCCTATGTGGTAAGTTTTAACTCATCAAACAATTGTAGGCTATGCCACATTCTCGTACCTAGTCAGTCCGTCTTACACACAGTGAACAGAGCATGATGAGGGTCGAGGGTATGAAAATGGGTAATTGTGGTGCAACTGCAGATCAAAATTTAGCCTTTCAATGATAACAAAATGCCAACTGCGCCACTAGATAGATAACTAACAATAAATTATTTTTGTTCAACAACATAGCAAGTAACTTCAGGCTTATATACATGGCTATGCTGGCTGCAATACCTCAATCACTATACTCTTTGGAGTTAGGCAGTAATAGCCTGCAAGTCAAGGCTTAGATACCTAGCTTTTTCATGCTTTTTGAAACCCTACAAATGAAAAGACAGTCCAAATAATTAGAAATGTTGGTGGCTGGACTGCTGTCGCAAATGCACACGTCGATGTTGAGCTTACTTTTATATAGTACATCATCAGAATCAGTATTTACATCCATGCACGTTAATTGTTTGCAGTATCCTGTGCTATTTCCTGACAACTGGCCGGTGAGATCATCTTTTATATCGCTGCTGAACAAGAAAAGATAGCCACGATGTTCAACAGTTCAAGATTAGAAAGCTGTTAACTTAAGATTAGAAAGTTGATAAGTATCAAGATTAGAAAGTTGATAAGCAACAATATTGAAATCAACAAATACTACGGTTTTTCACTGTCTTGGTATTGACCAATCAGGTGATCGTATTCACCGTTCAGAATCTGAACGGCGTGTAGTCGTGAAAGGTAGGCTTTCCTGCAGGCCCTCAATCAATCCTCAACTGTGCCTGCCAAAATCCTGCCCATTGCAAATCAGGCCCCCCCATAAAACTGAGGGCCTGCCACGCAGGCTATTTTGAATTACACAAGTTATGCAAGTGTATAATTTTGGTTTGCAGTTAGCCTTTTAGACTAATTGGAGTTCCCTGGATTCCAGAGCCTTCAGTAAATAATAAATTGAAATGTCGTGAAGGAGGATTATTTGATTAAACCGCACCAATCACAAAACAGAATTAGTGGTTTTAGTACAAAATTTTGTGTCATATCCAAGCTAAATGTGCTGAACAAAGACGGCTTCCTTTTGTGGGAACAAAGTTAACTGGGGCATTCATGTTCTCATTTTCCACCCATTTCACATAGATCTCAGGGTTTTTTCTCACATCTGGAAAACTGGAATAGAATATTACATTTTGTGCATTACATATTAAATTACAAATTCAGCTCAGCTTCAATCTTCTTGGATATTTCCATTTCATGACTGTTAGTACATAAATTAACTTTTCCTCATTTGACTGATGACTTCTTGAAAAAATAAAGATGACCCAATATATTACCAACATTGCAATAGGGGAAGTGTTACCATACCAGTATGAACCAGAAGTAGTAGAAAAAAACAAGCAATGTTACTGATCAAAGCAATTCAGAACAAGAGCGTGATTCAGAACAAGAGCGTGATTCAGAACAAGAAACCTTTTTTCCCTTGACGAGGAAATCGATCATGAGTTTGAATGAGCAAATGCTTGGTGTCTCCAAACTCTAAGCTGGTGTAAATGTGAACATTGTACTTTATCACCAAAACTAATTGAATGTTTTTGTTGCCATGAGAAAGCATTAGAGAACGATGAATACGATGCACTTCTCAATCAAACGGAAACACAAGGAGCAAAATGCTGGAGGGGGTGAAACATTTTACCTCTGTGAAGGGTGCAAAATAAATTTACTCCCTTTTTATAAGTAAAAATATGATTACCCAACAAGGAATATTGCTGGGAATAAATTAAAGTATATTAACTGAAAAAAAATTTATTTTAACACATGTTTACTGTGAATCAAATGCAATATCACAAGTCTGAATCGGTTATATTTTTCAAGTTCTTTAAAAAATGTTTGAACAGAAATTTGGCTCTGGCCCTAAACAATCGTACATGATATGCAATTTGGTGCTTTGGACGCTTTCTCTGATCACTGCACAATGGGGTATATAATACTCACACCCAATAGGTTCAGGTGCTGCCATTTCAACTATGCCCTGTTCCAGCCGCTCATTGATGTTGTTGTTGTATTGTTAGAGTTTACCTAGTGCATTTCAATCATTGGGGGGACGATTACCTTTCCAAGGGAAACTTGTTTTGTACCAACCGCCGTCAGGATCACATGTAAGTTGTTCGTGAAATTCCTGGTGCACGTCTCGATCACTCAATGGAGAGTCCACTAGACCAAGAACGTCTATAGCACATGAACTCTCATAGTCTGTCAAAGCATTAACAGCTAGGAATCCAGTGACATCACTATCTAACCCTGGGACCATTATATTGCCCAACCAAAACAAGTGTGCTCAGGGATTGGTTCAACTTGTCTACCAATACGAGACCGAACTGACGTGCATACTTAGGTAGTGCCCAAAATCATGTGGACCTGTAATTTCTGTTTAGTAGCCGACTAATTCAATTACCGATTGTAATTATATGAAATTCATTTAAAAGTCTCTGAATTGGACTCGCCAGCCTAATTTATTGAAAAACTTTATGTGGTTCAGATCTTGGGCATGCACGTAATCTATCAAAAGTTGTGTATATAAAATGTTGTTTGTGAATAGTTCAGAAGCAATATGAGTTTTTTTCTTCTTGTGAATTTACGACCAGATGGTAATCTTGTACGAATCGCACGGCTCATAGTAGATAAAGAAACGTTTTGAACACATCCAATTGCATCTACCAATACACCCCAAATTTCTGACAAGCTGAATGACCCTCTCGCAAGCTTAAGAACTTCTATTAACTCTAAATCCTCTTGAGACAATATTGAACGTTGTCCCCCAGAAACCGGCAATTGTTCCTCTATGTATTTGTTGCAGAACCGTTACCAGATTTTCTTAATTGAGTTTGGAATAGTTTGAAATATCGTGCTATACATGCGTAGCCACATGAAATATTTTGTGTTATTCAGTCTCCACCGCTTTCCAATATTATATCTATTATATGTCTATGGAAATCTGGCAAAAGCGCTTTTCTTGATTTGAAAGTCCTTCCGAATTTATAAATTTCGCCATTTTATTACAACAGGGCAAGCACCATTTTACATAACTACAAGCTGTAAAAACATGTGCAATTTTTAAATAAACTGCTTTAAGCCGCCTTAGTAAGGCCACTATTTGTTGTATATTAGTTTCTCATCCGGGGCTTCACCTAAAGTTGATGCGGGCGGGCGGGCCATTGCCATTATTTGCCGGCTTTCCCCTCTCCGCAAAATTTACTTTTCGAAAAGTGCACATTAGGCATTTATATAATATATAGTGCGTACCAGAAAATACAGGAATCGCAGTGTATGTTTTATACAACTGCAACTTTTTTCAAGGTATAAATCGAGACCGATAAACCTGCACTTCTCCCCCCCCCCCCAAAAAAAAATAAAATATCAGAAAACTGAATATCAACAAAATATCAAACAATGAAATATAATGTCTTTATTTAATACTCCTCTGTAATAAGTGTTTCTTAATATTTCTTTGTAAAAAAACAATATAATAATAAAATAATAATAAATCTCTCTTATTAATAAATACATCATCTATTTAACAAAATGTGTGGAAAAGTTGTACCTCTCTTAATATTTCTCTGTAACAAATCTTCTTATTAATAAATACATCATCTATTTAACAAAATGTGTGGAAAACTGGAACACAATATGAACATTTCTAGGAAACATGCGACACTGTACATATGTAAGTATAGAAAGTTTACATGCGCTTCTGTACAGATGGTTTGGAGTCGCAGTTATTACACTGAGGATAACAACCTTCTTTCGTCATGAGATTCGCAGATCCACATCAATAAATACAAATGGGATCCTTGTTCATGGAAAAATAAAGTTTCTCTAAAGGATCATAGCATTGTATATCTCTGATGCATACATCAGCTAAGCAGCCGTTGAGGTCAAGATCTGATAAGGTCGCACCACATGTGTAGGTATAGTCGGAAAGGGCATTGTCCAGCTGTAAACGTTCAACAGCTGTTAACTTGCACTTTGAGTAGACCAAGCGCCACATCTCACATTCTTCGCATTGAATCATCATGTTGGTGTTTCATGCATGCTGGACACTAGCAACGAATAGCAACGTTTTGAGTCTTGCAGGATGTTTCTGAAGTGTAGGGCGATGTTTTTCACTTGTCGTTTTGCTATAAACTACCTCAAATGGCTTGTAGTGACCGTCATCGTTTGGGACTGGATCGGGAAGGACTTGATTTCTTCAAAGACATCAGAAGGAAGGCAAGGTGGCTTACATATTCTGCAGTCAGTTTCTCCACACTTTTTGATGCAGAAAGAGTAGTGCCTCAACTGGCAGCAATGCTCAATGAACGCTTTGATCTTCAGGTACTCAGGTAGTACTGCTTTGACCCACTTGACATTTGCCGTAACCGACTTGTCTACTGACTTTATGCTTGACAAAAACTCTTCAATTTCGGCTGTGGTGGCTGCTGCGAAGGATTCGATCTTTTTTCTTTCAACGACAGTCTGTGGAAGACACATGACATGAGTAATTTCACAGGAGCAATACTATCAAGGGTGCCATCTTTGATGGTAGGATTCTTCTCTGCTGCTGCTCGAAGCTGTTTCATATTTTTGCATTTGGCCACCGCTGCTTCGAACTCGTCATCCATTTGCTTCCTCATCAGACCAATCGACTGCAGCCCAATGTTAAGCAATGACATGATGCGCTCTACGGGATTTCTCCATGAGTGAAATGGTGCTGTACGAGCGACGCACAAGAAATCCAAGTCATATTTCAAGAATAATGACATTAATGATATGTGAGCCTGTGATCTGGCCCACCGTCACTGTAGAGAAACAAGATGGGTTTGGTTTGCAGGTTTCTTAATGACAGGATATTACCAAGCTCTGTGCAGTGTCGTGCAGGACTGGATGGCTCAAAAGCCTTTAAGCCTACTGCGACTTGACCGGTGTACCATGATGACTCAACAGTTTCAAGAATATCTACCAGGAAGCAGACTGAAGGAACAATGCTATGTTGAGTAAAATTGTGATCACCAACTTGGAACAAACTATTAAGGCTCACAAGAACTTGGCGTCCTCTCTCTGCCGCAGCAACAGGAAATCCTGGTTCTCCAACTTTTCCGCGATGTTTATCGTCCACGCACGAGAAGTTGCTGAATGACCTGAACTTCACAGCCAACTCAAGCTAGTATCTGAAAATGGCAGCAGCATAGTGAGCGTCGGGGTGACTTTTTCGGAATTGTCGTGCCTGAACCATAAATTTGACTTTCAACTTTCCCGTGTAATGGATCTTTGAGTGAGCATGCTTTGACTTTGGCCAAAATTGAAGCCGAAGCCAAGGTTCAGAAGGTATTTTGGTACCTTCTGGGCATCTGGTTTTCACTTGCTCAATGAGATTTCATGCTGATATTGCTCGAGCAAGGTGCACCACTTGGTCATGCCGTCTATCATCAACAGGTGTTCCCACTTCTTCTTCCAAAAACTTTTTGCATTCATCCCAGAAGACGTCATATTGACTTTTGTTTCCCGTATTTAAAGTTCTCAAGTCAAGAACAACATTGGGATCTTCCATATCCAGAATAAGTCTGACTCTTTCATCAATTTCTGCCATGTGTTCATTGGTAGCAGCAGAACTGTCATCTGTTAAGTCCCGGTAGAGGCTACGCAGAACAGCTGGCTTTATATTTGGAGCAACTCTTCCATATTTCTGCATCAGTGATTGTCGCATTGCTCTTGTGTGAAACGTAGGAATTTGCTTCTTGACGATTTCAATTGTATGCTGGCTTTGGCATAAGGAATCGGGATCTTGTCCAGGAACTTTCCAGACACAGTTAGTGTCCAACACTATAAACTGAAAATTATCTTTCTGACGTAGAAGTGATTCCAGTTCAATTAAAAGAGAGGGAATAGCTTCACACTGTGGGAGAAATCGGAAATCTAGGTTATCAGCAATTGAACGCACAGGTTCTGTTAAGGACTGGAAATGTTTTTGTTTTGTTTTCTTGTTCCTTTGAGTAATTAGCATAATCGGACATTGAGGTAGCGAGAGACTTTATATCTGATTTGAAATCTTTCCAACCACTTCCTTCCCAGAAGGTATCTTGCAAGCGTGTAAATAGACGATTGGAGAACTCGCGAAGCGTAATTTCAGACAGATTTTGCAGGTTTTGCTTTCTGTGCTTGGAAACTTCTGGGGTGTTATACCCGGTAAAATGCTTTAACGATTCAGGAATTTTGTGACTTCTTTTGCATAAAACATGGTGATGACCATCCAAGAACCACAGTGTATCAACTATCACTTTCAAAAAAGAATTTCCCACGCCAGCTACATCACTTTGTTTCCATTACAGTTGTCATCTTTCGAAAAATTCAATAACATCATTGTGAAGTTTTTGCTTCTGGTTTGTAACATGTGAGATTCGAGTAGGTAGTGAAAGTGCCTGTAAGGATCTAGCACTATTCATGAGCATATGGAAAGCATTTGGACCTGGATATAGAAATATACTTTCATTAATATCTTATATTTGATTTTGGGGCAAAAATTCAGAGGGGGGGGGGGGGTGCAATCTAATAAAAATTTAGCCAAAAAGACACTCTATAAACTATTAAGTAAATATACAAAATACACATTTATACTTATAGTACTATTAAAAAACTATAGTACTGTTTAATAAAAAATTATTAAATATAAATATATTAAAAGTATAAAACATTTATACCTGCCACTGGTTCAACGCCACCACCTATTTCCTCCGTCACAAATTTCACATATGGTCCAAACAACGAAGTTACATCTGCTATACGCATATCAGAGTTGACAGGATCAAGTTTTTCTTTACTTTTCCCGACATAAGTCTGATCGAGCTCCCGGTTTGGCACTGGTATTCGCGGGAAAACGTTCGTCGAGAAAAACCTGCGAAAAGTTACATCCGAAGGTTCTGCTAGCCCAATGTTCCACTGAACAAGAAATCGTTGTGCTGTTTTGCAATACACGCTGTAGTTCAGCATTGTAAAACAGCACAAAACCAATATTAAAGTGCAACTGAAAGCTGTTTTTATAACATGGCCGCTCCACATGTAAAATAATTTTGTACCCAGGTCGTCCCGCGTTTTTCTCCGCTGGCTTCCAGTCACTACTTCCGGTAGAGTTTTTATAGCTTTCAGAGTTTGGATATTTATTAAATAAGCGTGTACGTATAAATGCGAGAAGAACTGGCACTTTGGGTATGAAATTTCGTATTTTAACTATATAAACATTTGGTTTGGGGGCGTTTTTAATTGTTTTTCTTCCAAATTTCACTTTGAAGACATCACAAAATTTATAATAATGGTCAAAAATGGAAATAATGGCAATAATGGCGAACAAGACCATTTTCTTAAAAAGCATGCGGGCGGGGATGAGAAACTAATATACAACAAATAGTGGCCTAACATGTCCCTCCGCCCATAGTTACATGTTAATTTCATGCTAAAACAACTTGAAAAATGCACAGTGCATGCTCAATTGTAAATGACAGTAATTTGCATAAAAAGATTATTCGATTAATTAGTTTCAAGTCGTACTTTGATCACACAGAGCCATTCTATCTCGTCACCAGTTCCCACAGGGATCCCATGAGATTGCCAAGTGCATGTGCATATCAGTGCTTTTTGTATGCAATATCAAATCAGTCGAGGTTATTAATTTCAGCGATAAAAAAGTGTTAAAAGTGCACTAATAAGCGATTCTATTGGGGGAATATTTGATCCAGATTGCAAACAACCCCTTGGGAGATGGATGAGAACATGGAAATCCATCCACTGCTGATGGTTGGCAATGAAAATCAGAGTGAAACACGCAAGATCGATGAAGCGGAAATGGCGGGAATCTTGCAACGCTTCGGAAATTCATTGGAAAAGCTGGCTAACAACTCAGACTTCTACATTCCAAAACATACAGGATGATCTTCTTTTGCGTTTTGACGACAATGGCAGCGACGGCAATGCAGAAATTACGGAATCCAGGGATGGAAATATGCTTGATGTGGAATCCACGCTCGACCGTGCGCTTGCTCAACGAGCGGAATTGGGTGACACAGCAAACAATGACAGTTCTGTGTTACGCCCTGACTCAGGGCCACAGAGCCCTGTGGTGGATAGCCTGACCCAGGCCTTTACACCACAGAAAGCAACATCACCCCCAATTGAGGGCCAGATTGCTGAACTCATTAATAATATACTTGTTGGGGGTTTATTGGCCGAAATGGTCAAGTGGAGAAGCATCCACCTCCAGAAAACTGTGAAAACTTGTCCGTGACTATGGTGAACAAAGAAGTTTGGGATCTGCTGCCGAGAAAAAGTAGGTCAGTGGATCTGGCCTTCCAGGCAGTCCAAGCAACCATGTTACAAGGAACAGCTGCTTTAATTGGTTGGCAGTCTAATGACAAGCATCACAAATGGCGACATGCCAGATACACATGATGTGCTCGATCATGTCATGGATGTGTTGCATTACTTGGTAATGCTAACTGGAAACTTAATATGAAAAGGCGGGAACTGATCAAACCCAACCTCAACCCCCCATTTACTCGCTTGTGTCATTGAGAAGAGATCAAACCTACTTTAAAATTGTTTGGAGATGATCTTCCCAAACATATGAAAGATATGTCAGAGGCCACAAGGGTTGGTGAACAGATGCAGAAACATTCCCAAGACAACAGGGGTTCTGCACAGTCCCTCAGAGGGCGGTACAGACGTTTTCGGCCATATGATCGAGAACAAAGTCGCAGTACCAAACCAGCAGGACGACAGCCTTTTTTAGGCTGGGGCCGGTCAGCAACCAAAACCTCTTTTCGGACAAAGAATCGAGGAACAAACAACAAATTTCATTAACCACAGCATATAGTGAGGTGAGTAAATTTGATTGTAGCTGCAAACCTGTTGTAAATAGTAATGCCAATTTGTTTTTTGCTGGGCAACTAAAAAACTACTTGCCTGCTTGGGAGGCAATGACTTCCGACTCCATTATCCTTGATGCAATAAAGCATTATCACATTGAGTTTATATCTCAGGTCCATGAACCAAGACAAATCAATTGCTCAACCACTGAAAGAGAGATTATTAGGCAGGAAATATCCAAGTTGCTGCTTAAGGGAGTGATTGAGATGGCATGTAACCCTGACTCAGGGTTTGTATCTAATGTGTTTGCTACACCTAAAAAAAGATGGAAGTTATTGGATGATTTTGAATCTGCAGCAATTAAATGAATTAGTTGTTTACCAACATTTAAAATGGATAATATCCAAACTGCCCTAAGGCTGGTGCATTCTCAATGTTTCATGGCATCTGTAGATTTAAAGGACGCTTATTATTCTGTGGCCATTGCCTTTGAACATAGGCACTTTCTGATGTTTAAATGGGAGGGGCAGTATTATCAATATACAGGGTGTATAAAAAAAAGCGCAATCCTCGACTGAAATTTAAATTGCTAAACAAATAATAGACGAAAACGTTAAAGTTTACATTCATTTTAAAGCGTAGCCAGGCTATTCAGCTTTCTAACAGTGGGTTGTTTCTTAAATTTGACTCATTGGTTCGCGGGTAATAATACTTTACGTTGTTGCGATTGGAGATTAAAAAAATTGAGATGGCATAACAAATCGTTCTCATGAAAATAACTGATTTTTTCATTAAAACAAAAAAATGTTGCATTTTATTAAATGGATTGTAACAATAAGTATAATTTTAACTCAGTTTGAAACTTCAAATGCGATATAATTTTGGCTTGGACCATCTAAGCTGACTGACATCAACTTGCTATAATTGCTGTTTACATTACATCGCAATTCGATGACACTCGGGCTCAGACACCAGAATGTTTTGATGATTTTTAGCATTCGTTTAGGATTTTCAAACAACCTGGTCTCTTTTAAAATACTTTTAATTTGTTCTTACGTGGTTTTCCAGATGTAGTGACGACAACATTAAATTTTAAAGAAGAAAATTCTAACATTTAAACCGACTAAACAATAACATAGTAAACTTGCATAATTAAATAGCAACTAAAAATGATAGGTTTTACTAAATCTTTTCCTGTGCAATTATTACTAGCATTGGAGACAAGGATAATAGTTTGTTTGAAAGAGAAAAGAACAGGCTTTGATGTAAGCCTAAAAGCGTTTAACTAGAAATAGTATTTCGAAAGTTATTAAGCATAAAAGATGAATTGCGTTTATTTTGATACACCGTGTACATGTCTGCCCAATGGATGGCTTGTGCTCCAAGATTGTTTACGGAAATTCTTAAGCCTATATACTCTTATTTACATTCTATAGGGCATATTAGTATGGGCCATATTGATGATAGTTTTCTAGTTGGGTATACTCACAGTGCTTGTCACCAGAATGTTAATGATACTGTTGATACTTTTACCAAGCTGGGGTTTGTAGTTCATCCCCTGAAATCAATGCTTATACCCACTCAGGAATTGGAGATTTTGGGGTTTGTGATTAACAGTATTGATATGACTATTCGACTTCCAGTCTCTAAGGCAGAACATGTTAAATCATCTTGTATGAGTTTTTTGGTGCTTCTGTCTTTACTATTAGAGAATTAGTACATGTCATAGGATTACTTGTTTCAAGTTTTCCAGGTGTACAATTTGGTAGACTCCACTATTGTCATTTAGTAGACTCCACCATTTGGTAGACTCCACTATTGTCGGCTTTGAAGACTGATATGCGCATGCACTTGGCAATCTCATGTGATCCCTAGGTAAACTGGTGACTCGATAGAATTCCAATCAAATTTCCAGGTAAGTCTCGTTTAATTTCCTAATTATTCCATAATCTAAAAATCTTGAATATTTTTAAAGTCAATGATTATCTAACCAGTTTATTCATGTGCTGCTGCAACTGCAGTAAAGACTTACCAAATGCATTTTAAAACTGTTTCATGACAAACAGTACATAAGCATAATACATGAAATTCAAAGAAATTACAGAAAGCTTTTCAGAGAACAAATTATCACAAGCATATCATCTTTAGTAAAGGAATTGATATTTGAAATGAATTACAATTGGATATTAAAGGTCTTGCTTGCCATTATACTTTCAAGAAAAAAGCCAAAACCTATCATATAAATATTTAACTTAAAGTAGAGATTTTAAGATAGAAATCTAGTAAAAATTCGTATTGCTATATCTCATCTTTATACAGATACATGTTAAAATAGAAAACTTACTCTAACTTGCATCAACAAATCTAAATAGATATTATATTATGAAATTTTATGTAAATAGTCTTTCCTTTTTGACAGACTGAACTGTATAGCTACTTAGCATATTGACTAGGGGTCTTTTAAATGAAAGCCCCTTCACGGTTTCTTGAAGACTCCTAGGGTGCTTTCCATTTAATGGCCTGACTGACTGGTCAGGCCCAAATTTTTTTCTCTGTATCCAGGGGCGTAGCATGACCTTTTTAACTGGGGGGTGTAACATCTAAGTTTTACCGACCCACGCGCCACGAGGCGCCACCATGGTTGGCGCCGAGCGGAAAATTTTTGAAAATATGGAGTCTCTAGATCGTTGGAAATGGCATTTTCAGAGCCTTCTGTACCTTATACACACAAGGTTTGGTAGCTTTTATTTATATCAAACAAAACCATATTGTTGAAGTTGTGTTATTTTCGAAATCCGTCAGATATTAACAAGCTGTGAGAGTGTGAGCTCACCGTGAGGTTTTATTAGAATCTGTGACCGCCCCTTATACGCTACATATAACATATACCATAACAGCTATACAGCAATTGACAAATAAATATTTCGGCGCACGTTTAATTTAATGACACTTACCGTGATTTTAGTCAGCCGTCTAGAAATAACGTAGAACCAGAAACGTAGCAAACGCTTTATTAATTGGAATAATTGTTGTTTTTGTTACTTCGCGATAAGTCATTTTACCCAATGGCATTTATCTTGTTGTTTATTGTAATGAACAGACTTGAAAAATTGGCGAAACATTTTATGAGCACCGCGTGTCAATAACAAATATATAAATATAATCTTTAATTCTTTTGCGTAGCTGTCATGGCTCTTGCCATTACCGAATAACTTCGCATTTTACCGACTACCTCACTAAAACTGGGGGGGTGTCACACCCCC
>CACRXK020002631.1:13000-41313 GCA_902702795.2 Paramuricea clavata
CGCTACGCCCCTGTCTGTATCAATGGAAAGGTCTGGTATATGTTTCCCAAATGTCTAGCGAAAATGGACCTCATTCTAATATTATCTAAATTTTCTGGTCAGGTAGGTCCGAAGCCCACATATTTTGTGTTCCATTCAACAATTTGATCGCTCTGACCGGTTTGGCAATATTAATGGAAAGGGCCCCTAGCCCTAATAGTTTCTTCTAATATGTAAATTGTTGTTTTGTTGGCAAATTATGGCAAATTAATGTCCACACCCCCTGGACTCAAAACAGTTTTTGTTCTAAATAGTAAAGTGCAATTTTACTAAGGTCTTTTTCAAATCTGATTTTCATATTATATCTTGCATTGATATATTTTCAGTTTCACGAGAAACATTTTTTGCTTCAAACCTACTGGGGGTTTGGGAGGAAATATCACTGGGAGGAAATATCAGCGTTTGGAGAGTATTTTAGTAAAATGAATGGGATTAACCGAAGATCAATCCTGAACAACAGCAGGTTTTTTCATGTGGTTGGTGGACTGCCTACAGATGTGATGCATGGCATGCTTGAAGGGGCATTGCACTACAAAATGAAGGAGATGTTGAAAGTCTTCATCAAGAATGAAGCTTACTTAACTGTTGGTGAATTAAACGACAGATTATCCAAATTTGATTTTGGATATTATAATGATGCAAACAAGCCATCGCCAATAACTGAGAAGAATATTTGCTGTGTTGGTGTAGTGTACCGAAACATCACATACTCGAACTGACCTGACCCCGTAGCTCAGTTGGCAGAGCATTGGGCTAGTATTCCAAAGGTTGTAGGTTCGATTCCCACCGTGGCCAGGCATATTTTTCAAGCCTGCTCAGTGTGGATATACACTCAGAGTAACATCACAAGCAACTAAGAAGAAGCTGTCGTCTAATGAGAACAACCTGAAACAACATAGTGGGTTCATGTTTAAAATTTTTAAACTTTACAGAATGGAGCCCATAGTCAGTTTCATCCATAAGGTATATGATGCTCGCAAGTAGTGTTTGCCAAAAGTCCTGATCAACCACAATGCATTGTGTGCACTTTTTTACAGTATTCTCCATTTTCAGTGGCTATGAAAATGGCAGACGTTAATCCAATTCTTTTGATGGCAAAACAAATGAATGAGTTAACATTAAGCACACATTAATATGATGATTTAAAATATCGCAAAACAAGTTAATTATTTGTCAGTTTCAATCATCTGCAGACATTGCATGATTCAATTGTAAACAAACTTTACCTGTATAATGTCTTGTTTAATAGTTACAATGTCTTACATTTTTTGTTTCAATTGTGTTGTGTTCTAAAGCTGCTCAAATGTGGTGCTTGGCCATTCACTTGCTGCTGATCATTGGGGATTTGATTCCACTGAATAATGTTAAATGGCATCTCTACTTAAATGCTGGAAATAATGTTGATATGCTTCTCCAGGACCGTATTAACCACGTGGCAGATGCGGCATATGCTGCGGGCCTCGTGCTTATGGGGGGCCTCGTGCTTTACTGTGCCACGCCCATTTTTACAAGAACACGCCTATTTTCTATTGGGATACGCCCATTTTAGGTGCCTCATGAATTAGGGACATCGCACATTTAGGGCCCCTAGGATTGGCAGTTTACCCCAGGAAAATATACAATACTCGTATGCATGTAATCTCCAGTTGCGCTGATCTGTTATATATGATCCTGTTTATACTTGCTGACCCAACAATTGGGCCAGGCAGGCAATTGTTTATAATTGATGCCAATCAATTGAAATATTGAAAGCAATTATTTAACAATTTTGTGTGTCTTTGAATTGCGAAGGTTTTCATAACGGGTGGGGGGGTTGGGTTTGAGGGGCCTCGCGCTAAAATCAGCCGCGGGCCTCGCGCAACGTTAATCCGGCCCTGCTTTTCTCCAACACTATCCATGGATCAGATAGCATACCTTCAAGTTCTAATTGAAGATCACCATACTGAGTTCTGTAATGTTTATCAAGAATGTTCAATCATTCCCAAGATGCATTTCATGATCCACATGCCAACCATTATGTTAAGATATTCTGAGGGCAGACTAAAAATGCAAATAAATATAGTAAGTTTTTAATGAAATGTTTCATATTAACGCATTTACTTCCAGTTGTCTACCACTGATGAGCAAAATCGTCTGGTGTTAAACAGAGTAAATACTAAAGTAGGGTGCATTTGGCACATGCCAGCTAATGTGTTGATAAGATAGGTTTGTTAACTCATTTACTGGCAATACTGTACCACTCCCAAGTAAAATCGTCTGGCATTAGTCAGAGTAAATACTAAAGTAGGCACATTGCCAGTCAATGGGTTAAATATATTTTAAAATTAATATATACATATATAGCCCTGGGGGCACATACCTCATGTACACCCCATAAGAAAATATTTTTGCAACCACCCAAGATGTGTTAGCCCCCCCCCCCCAACCCCCCAACCCCGAAATGTAAATTGGATTAAATGACAGCAAGTGTGCATTTTTGGCACCCCCTGAATTTTGGCCACCTTTCCTGAATTTTTGGCAACCAAAAAAAAATCTGTCTACGATATAGAGAGAGTGTTGTGTGGTAAGTATATGGTTATGCCATGTTTACTTTTATTATTTATTATTATTTAATAAGAAATGAACTTATTTTGTAACCAAAAGATTAAATTACATAAGATCTTCTGTATATAGCTAAAATCTATATTACATATAAGAATAATATAAGACTAAACACTTAAATTACGATTGATATTAAAATTATATCCTATTTTCTTTAGAAATCATTTCGGGTAAAAAGGAATGTTTAAAGCGGTCAGTTTTGTAACTATAGTTATTGAATTTACGTGATAATCTTAGGTTATAGTTTGATGTAAATGAGTCTGGAAATAAGTCTGTCATTTTGGCATTATTAATATTTTGTTTAAAGAATTCATCACAAAGTCTTTCCCGCTGGTCATAAAGGGTAGTAATTCCTGTAACTTCTAATGCCTCCTTGTTAGTTGAATTTGGAACAATGATTTTCAATGCACGTTTCTGGATTCATTCAATATCATCCGATAAAAATTTTTGAATGTTAAAATGCCACACTTGACAGGTGTACTCAAGTATTGGTCTTATTACTGTTATATTAAGAACGACCAGAGTCTTCATATCCGCTTTTGATTGTTAAGTAACCTCAGCATATACAGGCGTTTACTTGACTTTTTAACAATATTTTCTGCATGAAGGTTCCACTTTAGATTGTTTTGGACCACGACGCCCAAGATCTTTTCGGATTCGACGAGCTTAATTGGGTTGCCATCCACAGTCAGAGGTTGAAAAGATCTTTTCAGTAGTAAAATCAATTATTAGTTCTTTGCATTAGGCAATATTAAGTTTCATGTTATTATTAACAGTCCAAGTAGTGATAATTCACTACATCTTGTAGGTGAGATGGGCAGTTGGGTCCGATACATTCAGCGGCATTTGTATCATCTACATACTTCCAACGGTCTTGCCAATCTTTTAACAAGTCATTAATCATTATGAAGAAAAGAATTGGTCCTAGAACGATACCTTGGTACCTTGGGGTACTCCGCCATTTAGTTTTTGTCAGCTTGACGTACAAAGACCAATCTTTACACGTTGTTCCCTTTCTGTTAGAAAGTGTGCGATCCAGTTAATTATATTTTGTGGGACGTTCATGTACAAAAGTTTGTGCAGTAAAATGTTATGATCAATATGATCGAAAGTGTTAGCGAAATCCAATAGAAAAATCCTTATGACTCCAGGTAGGAGGGATCAATGATTGTTGAAAGGATGCATTTAATATAGGTGCTATTGGTTGAAATGGTGGATAATTTGCGGTAAGCATCGATTTCAGTTCATGATTAGTTCCGGTAGGGTTTCAGAATAATCGTTTGTAGTTTGCATGGCAACAGGGGTGCTACGTATCGGGTCAAGGTGTTGTGTAACATATACGAAGGCAGTGTTTTTATTTGTTCTGCTAAATCATTGCCAGTAATAGTCATGCCCTCCGAGATGACGGTCAGTGATAATTGCTTTTTTGGATAACCAGCTAATTGTTTAACAGTGTCCCACAATTTGTTGCTGTTCTTATTACCTTTCAACTCATTTAACTTATTATTGAGGAAAGTGGACTTCAATCTTTTGCTCTCTCTAATGCACTGATTTCGTAGTTTGTGGTACAGAGGACAGTTTCCTTGGCGAAAGGCCTTTCGCCGGTCAGCAATAAGGTTTTTGTAATTAGGTGTTATCCAAGGTTTATCACTAGCATGCATCTTTACAGTCTTTTTTGGTAGGAAATAATCTAAACCAGATTCAACAACACTATAGAACATGTTCAATTTTGTCTTGCATGACTCTGTTCAATACAAACCCAGCCAATTGATCTTGGTTAGCCATTCGTTGAAATCACATTTAGTTCTCACGTTTCCTCACCGGATAATCACTTTATTATACTGGTTCTGACAATTAGTATTTTCAAGAGTGAAAAGTGCAGAGTTGTGGTCACTGCAACCCAATGGTGCCATGACGTTAACTTGGGGACACAAATCACTCATATTTGTTAGGATCAGATCCAAGATAGCTTCGTTTCTTATTGGGGTGTTAACAATTTGTTTTAAGGAGAAACATTTTTTACTGATAGCAGACCTGCCACACTCTCCTCGTTTCCCCAAAGATCTAAAACTGGACGAGTCATGTCAAACCTTCCAGGGAACAAGCTTGTTATCCAGGTTAGCTTTCCTTCAGAATACATTCGTTTATCGAAGAGGTCCTTGATCTTTACAAGCTGTACTGCACACAACTCAACAGAAGATTGTAAATGACGATAAAAAGCACCGTGTTCAGTCATGATAACATAAAATATTGTTAAATAGTTGTCAATGGGGCAGGTATTTATTAGCGTCTTTATGGCCGTATTTGTACTGAAGACTGCACCTCCCCATGGAGGAACATTTAATTGGGATGCAGGGCATGTGGAAGGAACTTGCGAGCATACTTGTGGTATTGAAGAGATGTTGATCACTGTAGCGGGCGCCGAGAGTTTGACTGCAGAATCAGTACACTTGATGAAGGCACAGGAGGGCTTGGCCTTGGTAGTAGGAGCCGAAGAACTAATTGTAGAAGCAGTTGTCCTGACAGTAGCAACTGAGGGCATCGCAGTAGGAACTGATGGCTTGACAGTAGCAACTGAGGGCATTGCAGTAGGAACTGAGGGCTTGACAGTAGGAACTGAAGGCTTGACGGAATGAACTGATGGCTTGACGGAATGAACTGATGGCTTGACGGAATGAACTGATGGCTTGACAGTTGGAACCGAGGGCCTAACAGGAAATTTAGTAGGCTTGGTATAAGAAGCAGATGTGCTATAATAATGCTTCATGATATCTGCTATTTTGTCTGACTTTGTGTAGCCCTTTCGTTCACATTGGGTCTTGGACAGCCCCATCTCTTCAATCATGTACAAATGCAATTGTGACACGTACAATTTTTCCAAGGATTTTGCAGCCAAGCCTTGGGAACGAGGATGTCTGTTGACCTTTTGTAGACGACGTTTGCATAGAAGAGACTAGAAAAGGGGCTGGGTCACAGAATACTACACAGAAATCAAACTCTACTGTTTTCTGCATAACACACGATTCGTCATTCATTCATGCTTTATAGCAAGTGCTGTAAACAGAAGCAGTCACCCCCGTGAAATAGTGCCATTTTGTATATTTTCAGGGGGTGACAGCTTCTGGTTACGGCGCTTGCTACAAAGCACGAATCAATGGCAAATCGCACTTTATACACAGAAAACAATAGAGATCGATTTCTGTATAGCATTCTGTTACTGGGTACAAGTGCGTTGCCATGACAACCATATAAACAACCCAAAATATTAAAGGGGAAAACTTTCATACCTCATTCCATAGTTCTGTAATATGATAACAGGGAGCCCTTTGTGTATCAGGAGAACCGTTTGAAACCTTTTGCACTTCTCAGATCCTTTGCACAATGTCCTGGTGGGATCTTTCCTATGTACTCATCAAATGCCTGGTCAAATGTTAAAGACTTATGCACGACAAGTTCATCCAACAGAGACGATAAAGCATCAAGTCTCGAAATAGATAACTTTGAAATAGATTGTTTAATGCTTGCCTGTAAGTACTTGTGGCATTCTTCGGCTGTTTTGTTTTGCAGAGAGATTTGTATCGATTTAAAGACTGCACCAAGATACTTTCCTTTTTCGGCTGTCCATTGTTTTATGCATATTAATATTTAAAATCTATATCACTACATTAACATGCAAAAAGAAACCGTACCAACAGTCGTATCAAGAGTTGACTGGCAATTTGTTGTTCTGGCCACATTTGTTATTCTGGTCATATTCAGGCTATAAACATGAAGTACTGAGGTTCAAGCATGAGACAGCGACATGCCACATGTTTTGGAATGTCTTTGTTCTTTCAGCCAAGATTTTAAATATTCAACCTTCATTAAAATTAAATGAATATTTAAATGTCCCAGCTTGAAATCCCAGAACTCAAACAATTTTTAGAGAAGCTATCCCTTGATGGAAAGTACAAATTATTCCTTGCCAATGGAATAAAGCAAGTTGAACATTTAAGGGATATCCAAGAATCAGATATCACTTTACTGGAATTAACTGCTTTTGAATGGCAAAGACTTCAGCAAGAGACACAACAAACATTGGAGGACACCACTCGGAGTGTAAAAAAGACAAGTATTCCAGCATACAAGACATCAACAGCTTCAAAAGTTATTTCTTTGCCTAAAGCATTTAAAAATTTCTTTGAAACGAGAGATGGGCAAGGAAACATTGTAGTTTCTACAAAACCGCTGAAGAGGAAGTTTAAAGACCTTTGGTACGAAAATCCATGTACACAAGCTCAAGAATTCTCCACTTCAATAATTTTGCAAATGGCTGAACAGTGAATGCAACATGAAAAGCGAAAGAGAGATTGTGAACTGTGGTGCCGAAAGCAATGGGCAAAGCGCATTTATTTCGTGTTGGCAAAAACAGAACAGCCTCTGGTATTAAATATATGAACTCATTATTTTAAAAACCAAAGCATCATGGGAAAATTGGGTTTGATCAAAGAGCAATATCTGACACTTGGCTACTTTCATCGATGATCTTGGAAATGATGCAGTTGACAATGTATCTATACCTGCATTGGCTATGTACGATGCACTTTGCCAGGTTGTTGGGAAGCTAGAAGAGGTCTCTACTTTCTGTGATACTGCCATTGGAAAGTGTGAGGAGGAAATTTCTAGTTGTTTAATAAATACAGATGGTCAGCCAAAGAGAGGTAGAAATCCTAATAAAATAAAGTATTCTGACCACACTTTGTGCTGTCACCCTTAAATCATCAATTAATTTCTAGCTTTCTTGCTATAGTGAATATGAGTGATAGTGGTATTATTGTTGTCCAATATTATTGGAAAACAATAATACCACTATCACTCATATTCACTATAAAATAATATCCATATATCCTAGCTACTGCTAGAAGTGTAGAAATGTGTATAACAGTTTTTATTGCATCATATTCAGTGTGTGTATAAACAAGGCCAGGGACCCAGCCCCCTGGAGACATGTTGCCCCCCCCCATCCCCTACCTTGGGTTTTTTTTGCCCCCCCCCCCACTTCGCAGAAAATCCTGGCTATGCCTTTGAGTCCTGTTTCTCATGACGGGGGGGGGGGGGGGGGGTGGTAGTAGGGGGTTTAAATACTGAAATATGTGATTGCAAAAAGGTTTATATTTATGTTTATAAATGTTTTGTTCAGAACATAAAAACTATAATTGTCTTATTATAAAAAAATGTTTCTGCAGTTAATATGTTCCATACATGGCCGTCAATCCTGGGGGGATGGGGGGACACGCCCCCAGTTTTTGGAGTGGGGGGATGAATATCTAATTATCCCCCCCCCCCCCACTTTTTAACTTGTTTAACGAAATTTTGTTTCTTGGTAATCTAAAAACCTAATCCCTGGTATGCTATTCATCCAGACTTGTGGTTGGAACGAAGACATTTAAGGCCAATGAAAATTGATATCATGTTTCTCGTCCCCGCCCGTATTGGATTTATCTGCCACACGAAAATTTTTCATTATTCATTATTTTTGAAAAAATAGGCGTAACAAAACACCAAATTGATCTCCAGATCAAAGTCTTATTGCTGCATTCCGCAAGCGCAACTCAAATTGTATCTTTCTAAAGATATTACTCGCCCGAATGCCTCTATTTTCATGTCAGCCCTGGTATGCATAGGAATATACTGTAGTGTAGGACGTATTAAATTAAAATGAATTATACACCGATTTACTTCAGATTTTTATGGGGTTTTTTACTGGGTTAAGGAAATTATTGACAAGCAATTCAAATAAAAAAAATAATGAAAAATGAAAAAATCCTGCTCCAAATTTTTGAAAATTGTGGACGTGAAACATGATATCAATTTTCATTGGCCTAATAAGATAAAGTACAATGTATGACCTTTCTGTAGCCGCTGGTGACATCGCATACACGGCTAAAAATGCACAAGTTGTTCCAAGTTGATATCGACAGGCGTGAACAATGTTGTGCGGCCAACTATGAACAAGTTGTCAACCATGTTGTTCCAAGTTGTTACAGTTTAAGTCAGTGTTGCAGATCTGCTACAAATAGAAAAGTGCGCGAATTTTTCACAGTCTGGGTCTAGTTTCTTCTTTTACCCACAATGCAATACAGCCCACGTTGTTGACATTGTTGTAATGGCGAAAATTTTTACCAAAGTGGCTTTTAGACCGAGAAAATGATGTCCAAATCACAGTGATTTCGGTAAGTTTTAAAGCTCCAAGTTCGTGACAATGTTCTATCTTTGTAAAGCGCTCTAGGGTATAAGTTTTAGTATATTATAATTTGACATAAGGCAGTCTTTTCATATCGTATTTGTGTTTGTATAAATTCGTTTGTGTGTATTGAATAATTTCATAAAGATATTTGTAGCATATCTGCTACATTGCCCCGAAGTGGTCACTGAAGCTCAGATTACATGAACATTATATTTTTAATAAAAGACACAACATGTGCTGTATTTTACTGCAATTTCTTTTGAATATAGTTGCAACAAGTAAATATTTCTTTTGTCTTCAGTATTGGGCCTCTTGGCTGCAGGTTAAACCAGTTGAACATTCTATTCTACCCTGTTTTATAGTGTTTATGTATATATCTCATATTGTGTATATACTATGTATTAGTAAAACTATTGTAAGCTTGATTTTATCCATTTTCATCATGTTCATGAGCTTCAGTGCTACAGTGGTTAGATCCATATTAGGTTCTCCCCTCTGAATATAGTAGCCTCGTTTCTCGGCTGCGAACCCTATGACTTTCTCATGTGAAAATAAACAAGCGAACGCTCTGCCGGAAGTTGTAGGTTTCATCCCGGTAATAGGATTCATCATGTTTTCTCAAACATGAAAAGTTGACACCGAAGCACTATTACAATTCATGTTACAAATATATAGAGCCATAGTCTAGTAGGGAGTGAGCTGAATATTTATTCCACCTTCAAGGATGTTCATTGCAACCCAACAAGGACAGCAATAAAGCGGTACGTAGCACCATGGACTTCAAGTCTGATACAGAGTTAGGAATAATTGTGGTAAAATGGTTGGACAACAACATTGTCCACATCGCCTCCAATTATATCAGTGTGGAACCATTAGGTTTAGTTCAACAGTGGTCCCCAAAAGGAAGAGCATCCAGTGCCTGCAGTTGATCTTGCACTGTTGATAAGGCTGACATGCTCATCTCATTGTACCGAACAATTTCAAGACCGAGAAGGTTATGACAAAGGTCAATGCTGGGCTTCTCTACTGCAGGCATTGTGATCAGTTCAGAATTTGAAAGAAATAAAGCTTGTCATTGCTGGACTTTGTTTTGAAAATTTCCTAGAGCTTGATCAGTGCCAACGAAGTTGTTCCCATGGAAACAACCAGTGGTAAGCCAAGCAGACCAAGCAAATGAAAATTGTCTGAGGCAGCTGGTCCATCAGCAAAGGTTGGTCGCAAACCCACCACACCTTTACCATCAAATGATATGTGAATGGTAACCGCAGTCGATGTCACCATTGTAAAGATGGGCTTTCTAAGTACTTTGCTCTTTTACTGTGTCCTCACAAGAGTAGTCACAGCAGACAACTTTACTTGGCATAATACAGTACACAGCTATTTCAATTAAGGTTGTCCCTGAGCAAAGCGGAAAAGTCGAATACTAGCACAAAAGGCTGCTGGGAATCGCTATGAAAATTTCTTTCTTTCTTGGGGGGATTCCCAGAAGCTCTTGCGCTCATATTCGACATTTCCGCTTTGCTCGTGGACAACCCAATTGAAATAGCTGTATACCTCACACAAATCATATATAGTCAGATTAGGAAGTATGTAGTATCACTCTGATTCCTCTTCTATTGAAATGCATACATAAAGATGTCTTTGTTACTGTCATTCTTTATTAAATTAATTAAGTGAAAATAGCACCTTACTTTATTATTTTATTACTTTATTATTAAAAAAGCACCTTACTTTATTATTTTACTCTCTCTACATGTAAATGCTAACTTCTGTCACTCAATCAGTTAACTGTATGAAAGTACTGTAGTCTCTTAGGTGGACCTCAGTTTAATCTATGGACCTGGGCAATTGTACTATTTACTGCAATCTATTAAGCCCTTCATGAGTAAAATCATTGGGTGTTAATAACAGTGAATCATCAGGCATTAGACAGACTAAAAAAAAAACAAGTGGCTGGGAAGGAGTGTCACTATAAGATGGGTTAAAAGGAATCAGATTGGTGCATGGCATTAGAACTTGTGTGGGGCAGTGTTGTAATGAGTCACCAACAGGTCGTAGTTATAAACACTGGAGGTATGATCAGAAAGGTGAGCCCTTTCCTTCGACACTATGGAGAAGAGAGAATGTGAGGGTGTGATCAAGTCGAATTTTTGAGGCAAATCTTGATCTTGCAAATCTTGATCTTGCATTAACAAGACCAACATGACACAAACATAAATGGTTTGAATATAAAATATTCTTGTCCATGTGAATGATTAATCTTGGTTTGCATGCAGTAGCGTAGCTAGGAAAAAATTATTGGTCATGCTATTTGCTGAGTACCAAGCTCACGAGGCGCCAACCATGGTTTGGTTGGCGCCGAGCGTGACAAAATTAAAAAATTAGGGCCTCTAGATAGTCAGAAACGGCCTTTTCAGACATTTATCTATTCATATTCATACAAAACATTTGGGCAATTTATAGCATCACTCGAACTTAATTTCCTGCATTCCGTGCGGCAAAACGTATGGAAATTCATATAATAAAAACACAATAGAAACAATCTGTAATAATTATTTTATTTCAGCATGAACAGCATTACTAATTATATTACAAATAACTCAAACGAGTTTTTTATAACTTCACTCGCAGGCACAGTCTCAGATTGGGTGCAAATTGCAAATAATAATCAAAAAGTTACGATGCTGCACTAGAATGACAATCGTCATTCCCAACGAAAAAGTACATGAAAGCATACAATAAGCCATAGACTAATATGTAAATGCGAGACAAACTTTCTGTACCGGTGAGGCAAAGACTGGTGCAATTTTCTGTGCAAGTCTATTAAATTGATATAGAAATAGTAAAAGAAAAACATGGAAATTATGTGTCACCACATATCATCACTCATCATGAGCCACCACATTTGAGTGGATATTTTCCATATAACTCTGGTCATCTATTAAAAAATAAAACTTATAGTAAAAGAATTATATGAAATTATATTTTGGAGTTGCCACATTCAAGTGGTTATCTCCCCAGGAAGAGTTGTATCATGGGCTCAACACATTTGAGTGGATATTTCCCTTATAACACTGGTCATGTAATAAAAAAATAATAGACCTCATAGCAATCTAAGCAATTTTAGGGTCACCACATTCAAGTCAAGTGGTTATCTCCTTGGGAAAAGTTATATCATGAACTATCACATTTGAGTGGATATTCCCCCTAGAACTCTGGTCATCTAAATATAAAAAGTAAAACTTATAGTAAAAGAAAGATATGAAATTATGTTTTGGTGTCACCACATTCAAGTGGTTTAATATCTCCCCAGGAAGAGTTGTATCATGGGCTCACCGCATTGAGTGGATATTTCCCTTATAACTCTGGTCATGTAAATGAAATTAGATTTTGGGGTCACCACATTCAAGTCGAGTGGTTATCTCTCGAGGAAGAGTTATACAGTATCATGGACCCACCACATTTGAGTGGATATTTCCCGTATAACTCTGGTCATTTTATTAAAAAATTAATAGACCTTATAGCAAAAGCTATAAAGATATAAAATTATAAAAGATATAAAATTATATTTGGGGGTCACCACATTTAAGTCAAGTGGTTATCTCCCCAGGAATAGTTATATCATGAGTCACCACATTTGAGTGCATATTTTCCCTATTGCCTGTATTCTAGCTAAAAGCTCACTCATTCTCACTCAATGAGTGGAGGTTTGATCTGAGCTTCTCTTGAGTGTCATTGCTGTTTTGGCAGAGCTGGGGAGTATCAAACCTTACTATGTGACTACTCACCCTCCACCTATTCAAAAACAACATTGACACTCAGATTGAACCTCCACTCATTGAGTGTGAGTGAGCTTTTAGAACACAGGCGTATAACTCTGGTATTGGTAATAATAGTAAAAGAAATATTAAATTTTATTTTGAGGTCACCACTTTCATATAGATATTTCCCCTGTAAATCTAATATTCCCCAAAATATTTTCAATGGACTATAATAATGCACCTATCAATGTTAAGCCCCTGAGGGGAGTCGGGCATATGTGGGGTATTTTATAATGCTGTGCTGAGTGGTTATATTACTGCCTTAGAAAATAAGCAGAAACTCGACGTTTCGAGTGAAGGCCCTTCGTCAAGAGTTAGTAGCCTTCGCTCAAAACGTTGAGTTTCTGCTTGTTTTTTAAGGTAGTAATATAACCACTCAGCGCAGCGTTTTCACATTGGTACTACCAACACTGGTACAGACAGTTTTGGTGTTTTATAATCAATTGCATCCCCACCCTGGGGATTTTGATTAGCATTTTGGGCCTGAGTTGGGGCAATTTAAACCAAATGACTTTTATTAATATAGTATTTATTGCAATTTATTGGAAAATGGTTTGGATATTTGACCAATATTTATTGCCCGACGGTGGGGCATTTGATTGAAAATTTGCTCAAAAAATCAAATGCCCCAGTACTCCACATATGCCCGACCCCCCACCTCTGGGGCTTAATTTAACATTGATAGGTGCATATAAACATGGTGCATATAAACATAGGTGCATATAAACAAGTATTAAAACTACTACAAAGCCAATCTTTCTTTGTGTACCAACTCTCCTGAAAGCTTCTATCTCCAGTGGTCGATTGTATAAATTTGGCATTGGCCGTTGTGTTACAATTATATTTTGCTCGCCTGATTGACGAGCAGAGAAAGGTTTCTTCAGCATATCACTTATAATATCTGCTTCTGTGGAAGCCGTCACGCTTCCTGAAGCCATTAAAATGCAAATTAATACAATGAGAAATACTTTGATCAGTTGACACCTGAACAGAGTATTCGACTAATTCGAGCGTGAATTATCTTGAACAGAAAGACTGTATCAAAGGACAAAGGCTCAAGTCATGCTCTGGAAAATGAGCATGGGTAGATGTTGCGAAACAGCACGTTTAAGCATTCGCAGTTGCCATTATCCAATCAGATTGCCAGTATTTTTACTATAAAATATATTACTTGGTCATGCTGATTTCAGAGGGCATGACTAGACCGCGAAATGTGTAGAACATGCTGTACACATGAAATTCACATGAACTCGCCATGTTTGTTGCTAGGTAACCTATGCAAATGAGCAATATTTTGACATAATATAGCGAAATCTTGTCTACTTTCACAGTACTTGTGAAAGTTTCGAAAAGCTAAAAGATTTGAATTTGAATTTTAGCGGAAAGAAATTATTTATTTTTGGGAAAATTTTTGTTCATGCTCAGCATGACCGCTAGCTACACGACTGTTTGCATGTGTCAGTGCTATCATGTCATGATATGATGATATTAACAATCAGTCAACAATGTTTGATCAAATCTATTCCTTAAAGTGCTTATGAAACAAAATTTTTGCCTCATTTTTTTATTGTTTTATTAAAAGGGTACTGCCCAAATGATGAAGAATGACGTTTACAGTTTATTCGTATCTCATTCCCAAGTTATCGCACTTTCTATATTTTGAGTTGTGACATCACTACTTTGACTCATAATAGTGGCAATAAACAGAAAATCTGATATCTTGATCATTTAATAAAATTCAATGAAACATGGCACACTTAGTGGGTGCAACGAAGTGAACAATTTGGCTTGTTTATATGGTTGTTATAGCAACACATTCATCCCCAGTCCCTTCTCTTCCAATTTCTATATGATCCATTTCCAACGAAATAAATAGCAATTACTCTGTAATTTTCGCTATTACTATAGTACATGTAGGGATTGTGACCAGTGTAAACCATTATCTCAAGTTTAAAATGGCGGTCGGTCACGCTTTGACGTGCTCCGCAATATTCGTTGTATGCTGTTTATACTATGACATTGGTGCTTGGAAATGGCAAAATATAACTCAGAGTTACTTTGCAGTATATCACAGCGACTGGGGACAGCAAAATGGTTCATTTGGTGGACTTTTCGATGCCGATGTATCGTGTGTAGCACAACGTATACTCAGACTTCAGGGCAAGAACAATGTGAACGGCATGGCTGATTCGTATGAAATGGAATCAATGGACGAGTCTTACAAACATAGCGATAAGTATTTTGAAGGTCTCATATACTGTACGTATCGCCAAGAAAGTAGCTACAGGATTACTAAGAGTCTAATATCGACGGCTAATTCTGCAACTGACAGCCATCCTGCCAGAATAGTTGTAATTACACACTCCCACTGGGGCGGTAACCATAATCTGTTTTTTAAGTACAAACAATGTCTATTAATCATAACAAATACTTCGTACTCATCATGCAAATTCAAGCGACTAAAGAGACCACTTCCCTATTACAATAATTCAAATGCGACACACAGGTTGCTCTTAATAATAGCTGGTGTCGAACAAAACCCCGGACCAAACAGCAAACCAAATGAAGTTCAACGGAAAGCCCCCCGATGCTCTGCTTGTGAAAAGCCTGTCGCTAAGAATCACAAACGCTTTGTCTGTGAAGTATGTCATGATTTTACTCATGCTCGCTGCTCAAACACTGCCATCAACCTTAAACTGTTTTGCAACTCCTCTCCAAAGACTTGGACTTGTCAAAAATGTTTATTTACGGCATTACCATTTTGGAACGCAAATATCTCTGAAACCTCTATCCCCGACTGTGATTCGTTTGCTACCCAAGATGAACACTCATTAGTATTGCAAGCCAAATCTGATCAATTACGTATAATGCACCTAAATACCCAAAGCATGATGTCGACATTTGATGAATTTATTCTTACAATTAATCAATTCCCATTCGACATCATCACACTTAGTGAAACATGGTTAAAGGACAATCCGTACCTACTAGATTACGTTTCCATCCCTGGCTATGTAAATATATTTCGAAATAGAGATCACATTCGTGGTGGGGGTGTAGGTATATACTGTAGAGACCATATAAACTTTAAGCGGCGACAAGACATTGAGAAATTACAACCTGATATGGAACATATTTGGCTTGAAATTCCCGGACGTAATAAGAATAGTAAACTATTGCTAGGTGTGATGTATCGCTCGGAAAGAATTCTATCGAAGCAAAGTTGGCTGGACGGATTCGAAAGTATATTATCCTATCTGTCGACCCAATGGGATGGGCTACTCTTGATTACGGGAGACATGAATGTGGATCTATTGAATTCGAGTTCGCCATTGACTAAGCAATATTTGGAGATCCTCGACATGCATAACCTTCAACAAATGGTCACTAAGCCTACACGTATCACAGCTACATCACAAACACTCATCGATCACTTTATTACGAATCATCCAAATAGAATTACACATACAGATGTTATCCACTGTCCATTAGTCAGCGACCACAGCGCACCGTATGTTTGTGTAAATGCACGAGTCACGCGATTTTTACCACGATATAAGTACATTAGAGACGAGCGAACTTACACCGAGGCTGCGTTTGCGGAAGACTTTAGAAATATACCTATGAATATCGTGTACGGTGTCGATGACCCAAACGAGAAACTAGAATTATTTAGCACTATGTTTACCGACTGCCTAGAGAGACATGTACCAATGAAACGTGTTAAGATTACCCGCCCGCCTGCTCCATGGCTTAACGATGAAAATATCAGGGATCTTCAAGCGCAACGAAATAAACTTCGCCATGAAACTCGTAATACCAGCGACCCCACAGTTAGGGCTACTTACCGTGAACTGAGAAATATGCTTAAATCTAAAATTAAGAAGGCGAAAAGAAATTTTATGCAACGAGCTTTATCTAAACGAAACTCTAAGGCGGTATGGCAAGTCATCCACCGCGTCTTGAAGCCAAATCCACAACCACTAAGACAAGATCCAGACAGCCTCAATTCCTACTTTTGTAACATTGCCGAACGCACTGTTAATGCCACAAATAAAACAATCGAAGAGCTACACGCGATTATTGATTCGTTAGAGGAGTGTGGAAACAACTTTTGTACCCTACGTCCAGTTGCTTATCACGAAGTCCTTCGCGAAATTAAATCCCTTCGATCTGACTGCTCAACAGGTTCGGACCAAATTCCAGCAAAATTCATCAGATTAGTTGCAGAAGATATTTCATCTCCCCTGACCCATATTATTAACTGTTGTATCGAAAAAGAATACTTTCCTTCGGCGTGGAAGTTAGCTCGTACTTCGCCAATACCTAAAATCAACAATCCTACAACAAATAATGATCTGCGAGGAATATCTATTTTACCCGTTTTATCCAAAGTTTACGAAAAACTGGTATTAAGACAAATGGCCGAATTTATTGATTTGAAGCACTTGTTACCCTCACACATGTCTGGCTTTCGCAAGGGGCACTCCACTACTACAGCACTAATCAACATTAGAGACGATATTATTAAAGCGATGAACAGAGGAGAAGTTACGATTATGGTCTTTGCCGATTTTAGTAAAGCATTCGATACAGTGCACTTTGATATCATAATAAGGAAATTGCACTTGATGGGCTTCTCTACGCAATTTCTTCGGTGGATGATGAGCTACCTAACAGAAAAACAACAGTACGTCCAAATTGATGATAAGAAATCAGGAAAATTGTATACAAATTTTGGTGTCCCACAAGGTTCTATCTTGGGACCCGTCCTATTCAATTTGTATGTTGCCGACCTCGCAGATGAGCTAGGAACTGTGTGTAATTGCCATCAGTATGCCGACGACACCACGATCTATAACAGTGTAAAACCAAAAGATTTTCAACTGGGTGTAGAACAAATGAATAATTCCCTGACGAACCTAACACGTTGGTCCGATGAATCTAAACTTGCTTTGAACAACAACAAAACTAAAGCGATGTTGATCACAACTTCTCAAATGGCAAATTACCATTCGCTACGGACAGAAGGCATGATGAATATTTGCTTGGACAACAACAACAACAGCTGTAACAATAACAGGAACAACAAATTCCTGGAGGTAATGGAAAGCTATAAGTTGTTGGGAGTCCATTTGAGCAACAATCTTCGTTGGGACAAACATATTAATGAAACAGTTTCCTCGTGCTATGCTTCCCTGGCTATCTTGCGTAAACTTCGTAATATGGCGCCCTTCAATTTGCGGAAAAGATTAGCTGAAACCCTTATACTATCTAAGCTCGATTACTGTGACTTGGTATTTTATCCTCTTCCTGCCAAACTACTAAAGCGTCTCCAGCGAGTTCAATCTTCCGCCGCATGCTTTGTCACAGGAAAGTTTTCAAAAGAAGACGCTGTTTTGAAATTGGGCTGGCTCCCACTGCTCGAAAGACGAGACTGGCATCTGCTAAAAACTGCTTTCAAAGCTTTGAACTATGAACATTGGCCAGAATATGCAAAGCTAAAATTATATAACCCAGGGAGAAGTGGACTTCGATCTTGCTCGAAAGATCTCTTAGAAACACCAATTGATCGGGACATATTTCAATATTCCGCAGCTAAATGTTTCAATAAACTACCTCAAACCCTAAGGGCTGAGAAAAACTTTGAAACATTTTGTGCTGAAACAAGAGTATTTCTCTTCGATCAAGCAAGAGAACGTTTGGGTTAACTTTTACGTTCCAGTACTCTAGCATGTGCATGTACAATATTTTAATGTTTTAACTAATGATAAGAAGTAGCATATATTATAAGTAGTATATAAGTAGTAAATAAGTAGTTACATTGTAGATGAAGAGCCATGTAAAATGGAAGGCTACAATAAATTCGTTATTATTATTATTATTATTATTATTAACATCCTCTGCAAGAGGTCTACAGGAGGAAATTTATGAAAAGGAACAGTTGCCATGACAACCACATGACCTACCAAAAATATTCATATGGGTGCACCCACTAAGTTTACCGAGTTTCATTGAATTTTATTAAATACTCACCAAGATATCAGACTTTCCTGTTATCACCATTATCTCAAGTCAAACTAGTGATGTCACAACTCAAAGTATAGAAAGTGTGATAACTTGAGACTGAGATATGAAGAAACTGTAAACATCATTCTTCATCACTCATTTCATTTCATAAGCACTTTAATAGTTTATAATTTTCAATCTATTAAAGGAGGACTTTTTGTATATGACAAATGGAAATTTATCTATGATAACTGTATTTCATTTTTTTCATTTTATTCATTTTGTCACACACATTAAGTATATACATTTACGTAGAGATATAACAATAACAATAACTAGAAAATGCTGTGACAGGAGAAGAAAACAGAAACTAAATTCCAATTGATATTCGACCCCTTAATTAACAATTAATGGATAACGAGATGTACTAGGACAATTATGCACGAACCTATCACAGATTACATGCAACTTAACATATAGGATACTGTACAACGAATTTTAGAACAAAATTATCTATGGTGGTATGTAGGTAAACAGTTTGGCTTTGTAATAAGATTGAAGATGTTGCTTGAAGATCTGTAGGGAATGGGCGGCTTTGATGTTTGGTGGTAGATTGTTCCAGAGGATGACGGTGCGTGGGAAATAGGATTGTCGGAAGAATTCTTGATTATTGGAGACGATTATGTGATAGTTGTTAGGGTCGAAGTTGCGTGTGGAATAGGGGTTAGTTGCAGGTGTAAGGTATTGGTTAAAGGTGACATTAATAAGGTTGTATTTGATTTTGTATAATAGTGTTAAGTCATAAAGTTCACGCCTGTGTTCAAGTGGGAGAAAGTTTAGGGATATTAGTCTGTCTCTGTAGGTAACATCACGAGAAGGGTAGTTCAAAATTAATTTCGTTGCTCTGCGTTGAACGTTCTCTATTAATTTACATTGTTTAGCCGAGTAAGGTGACCACACACATGACACGTACTCATCCACAACGTCTCTAGCACAGACCCGCTTAATTAGACCAAGGGTTTTATTGACCTGGGTGCATATGTCTTCAATATGATTAGCCTAGGAGAGGTCTTTGGAAACTATGACACCCAGGTCAGAGATGTGTGTCACACTTTCCAGGGGTTTGTCGTTCAGGTGGTATTGGAGTGAAGCAGAGGAGCAGACCTTTTTCCGAGACATGTGCATCACTTTGCACTTGGATGGGCTGAACGTCATGCCCCAGTCATTACTCCAATTTTGAAGGCCTGAAAGGTCCGATTGCAACAGATGGTGAGATGCCGAGTTTATGGGCCTATATAGTTTAGGGTCATCCGCAAATAATGCAATACTCGAGCCCTGTCCTACGTATCCTGGCATGTCGTTAATGTATACTAGGAACAGGAGGGGTCCTAAGATGGATCCCTGTGGGACTCCAGAGGTCACGGGGAGCCAGTCTGAGAGGGTCCCATCTAAGGCAACACGCTGATATCTGTCACTCAGGTAACTACGAAACCACTGAAGAAGCGAGCCTGATATGCCGTATTGCTCAAGCTTGTACAGAAGCATGTGATGTTGAACACGATCAAAGGCCTTGGACAGGTCTAGGTGGATGGCATCAACCTCTTTCCCACCAGCTAAGAGATCTAGGATTTCTTGGTAGACGTGGAGTAGTTGAGTTACCGTAGATTTACCCCTTAAGAAACCATGCTGTAGATGGTAGAAATGTGATAGATGGGGATAGCAGTGGTTATACACCCAGCGTTCAAACGTTTTTGAGATGATAGATAATAGGGATATGGGTCTATAGTTAGAAGCGAGCGTTGGGTCGTCTTTTTTTAACACAGGTGAAACGTTTGCAAGCTTCCAGCAAGCAGGAACTACACCTTGGGACAAAGAAAGATTGTATATATAACAGAGAGATGGTGCGATGATGTCAGCCGTCATCTTGAGAAGTTTTCCAGGTATCCCATCAGGTCCGCATGCTTTGCTTGGATCCAAACCGTCAAGAGCTTTAAAGACTTCGTTTTCTGTTAGTTGGATAAGGCTGTGTCGGAGGAGAATGGGAGATTAGATGTTGTAGTGGTAGCTTGAGCACGACTAAAGACTGACTGGAAGAAGGAGTTCAGTGGGTTAGCCTTGTCACGGCTGTCAGTAATAAAAAACTGATTATCTCGAAGGAAATTCGCAGTGATTTTGACCGACCTAGAGGATTTTACGAAAGACCAGAACCGTTTCGGGTTTTCCGTGACAGAGTCTCTGAGTTTAGTTGCGTACTCCTTTTTTTGCGAGATAAGTTGTTTCATTAGGCGTCGAAGATCTTTAAACTTTTGAGCGTCATGAACACAACCTGATCTATTGGCTTTTAGTCTTTGCATGTTCTTTCTCTTAATGAGAGATAAAAGCTCTTTATCAATCCAAGGATGATCATGGATATTTCTGGTCTTAGATTTAAGAAAAATAATATCAATATCAATAATAATAATAATATCAATTGTTTTAATTTGATTTGTATAAACGACAGCATACAATTATTATAATTTGTGCTTTTAGACAGCTTAGAAACATCGGTCTCTTGTTCTGCACATGATCAAAGTGCTCCCTAATCTGTGATGAACCTGTCAAGACTACTCACATCCTAATTCAAGTGAAGAAATGAATGTGGGTGGAAGTACCTTCCATTGAACAGTAAAACCCAGGCAAAAATAGCTGTGGGAGAGTCTTCTTCTTGTTATGGCATTTATTGTGAGGCATAAATTGTCTATGGTTGCTGCAGAATATCTACCACAGCTTCACTGCCCAATGTTGAGTCTTCCAATTTCGGAAATGAGCAGATTCAGGCAATATTTCAAGAATCTTAATCATCCAATTAAAAACATAGCTGCCCTAGTGCAAAATGTCAGATGTATATTTCATCAGAGAAACCCAAGGGAGAGGACATTTGCAAGCTATGTGGGGGAACGTCAATCTGAGAATTCATTTTTTAATGAAATTATACTGAAAGACCAACTTCTTTTCACATAAGTTTCATGACAAGTGAATACTAGTATTGATTGTTAACATAACCCATTAATCGGCAATGCGCCCTGATTTTTACTTTTCTCTGTCTACACAAGATTGGTTTAACTCGTCAACATTAGCTGTGGTCCTTATACTAACTACACGCATGCAGTACCCCCTCGCCCAGCCATATTTTATTATTTTCCAAACATTGATTTAACATGAAGTATTAGTAATTGATCAACACTGGACACAAGCTCGCGTTTTTACGTCAGTGTTGCCAATTGCCATGGCAACACAATAGTTTAAATTTTTATTATACTTTGGCCTATTAAAATAATATTTCTGTTTTTCATCATTTGTTTGGAATAGAATTGGGGCGGGTGGGTGTTTACCCATCTATTTTTTCCAGGGCCTCTTTTAACATATAGACTGGGGGAGGGCAGTCCCCCCCCCCATCCCTCTTACAGGCTCCTCCTGTCGGCAAAACATCTAGGAAGTGTCCATTCTATCGATGTGGTGAAAATCAATTTTATTGCCAGTATATGGTCCAAAACGTGAGGAGCATTTTACACACAAGTTGGCAGGGAAGTAATCGCTTTTTAAGAGGCTGTCTCCGTAAAAACCTCCAGGTCAATATGGGGCTCAAAAATAGATTTCTCTCATACTCTAGTATTTTGAAGATCTATCCTTGGGAACAACTAAAATCGATTTCATTTTACTCAAATTTCCTTTAAATTATTTTTGGGGGCGATTGAAGTTCGATCGGCTGGTAACCAACTTGAACTCCGAATGAAGGCAAAATATCGACATATTTTCAGCGCTATTTTTTAGATCAAATTCATACCTAAATTTCAAAATTTTTGCTCAGAAATATAGACTTATCCTTCTATTTTCGTTGTTGATATGTCTTAGATAATTATTCTTTGGTATAAAGTAGAAAACAGCGCAGTTATTGACCCCCCTGAACGGATAACGGATATAGTCTCAAAATATATCAACTTTGAAAGCTTATTTCAAAATCGTGGCACTTGATTGGCACATATCTTTAACTTTTCTATAAACTACTAACATTAGTCAACACAAATCGCCAATAATATCTTTCTGCTTTACCATTTGACAAAAATGACAAGCGCGCAAACTTTGTAAAATTTGAAAATGTGTCGAAATTGAGCATACTTTATCAGTAAACCTAATTATTGATATTAACAGATAAAATCACATTACACTACACTGAATGAAGCTTGATTATGTAAATATATGTCTTTCATCATTATTCTTTGGTTTGACACTTGAATCAAATTGTTTGAGTACAGTTTGGCTTCATGGATATAGAGTCACTCAATGCCAGCGTGTCCAGTGTCTTCTGCGCGCCTCAATGTCACGAGTCCTGATTGTGACATACTATACAAACTGCGCTCTGTTCGCTTTGTTTATACCTCTTTAACAAATACCTTTACCTGCATGTTTAACAAATAATAATGTTCAATGAAATTGGAAAACTCAGAATTAGTCATACTACAGACAGAATTTTCATCGTTTTTTTTAAAACTGTTTTATAAAATTAAATCTCGGGGAAAGCCCCTGGCCGAAAGAAATGTAACTCGCTGTGGTTTCAAATGTCAATATTTCGTTAGTTTCGCTCAGGATAGTTTTCTAGCAACTCTAGGTTTAGAAACAATTATCAATGGAAACTAGAATTCAAATAAGTCACGGTTCTGTATATAAAATTTTTCGGGCCGACCCATGGCCCTGGGTCATTTTGCTCAAGGCTAAGCTTCAAGAATTTATATTATTTCTTATTGTATAAAAATATGCGAATATTTTGATATAATACAAAACAATTCAGCGCAAACAGCTGTAACCCATTTGAATGTCTCAGTTATTTAATCAATGTTATTCCTTTTTTCGGTAACAATTAGAAAGGTTCTGAAAATTAGAATTAATTTATATTCTTCTTTCCGACAGCTTTAAAAGGTAACAAATTTGCAAGTGATAACTAATGTCATTCTTACACGCCAGCAACTTCGAAGAACAGTCTACTGTGTCTCGGAATTTTCCACACTCAGAAGTAGAAAAGGAACATTTCTACATTATTGCTTACCTTCATTCTCATCTGTCAACATAAAATCTACTGTCTGTCGAAATCATTTACGTTTACCTAACGTTGCGTGACCACAAATTGCGGCTGTAGTAGTAGTGAACACCATATGTAATCGCGAATTAGTACAGAAAAGAACAATATTGTAAACACAAAAACCTCGTGCAATACTGTCTAAGACTACTATTTAATGCAATACAAAGAAAGGGAAATCACAGAGCAACGAAACATTTCATCGTCTTTGATATTAACTATATATGCTTTGATTGACATGTTTACGCTGAGCGAGTACATTTCTTTCGGCCAGGGGTTTTCCCCGAGATTAATTCGTACATTCTATAAAACGAAACTTTATATAACAGTTTAAGGTAAACAAACCAATGAAAATTATGTCTGTAGTATGCCTAACTCTGAATTTTCTAATTTCTTTGAGACATTTTATTTACAGGAGGTAAACAAAGCGAACAGAGCGAAATTCGTATGTCACAATCAGGACTCATGGCATTGAGGCGCGCAGAATTCGAACACACTGGCATTGAATGACTATCCTTGAAGCCAAACTGTACTCAAACAATTTTTTTCGAGTGCAAAACCAAAGAATAATGATGAAAGACATATATTTACATAATCAGGCTTCATTCAGTGTAGTGTAAGGTGGTTTTATTTGTTAATATCAACAATTAGGTTTACCGATAAAGTATGCTCGATTTCGACACATTTTCAAATTTTACAAAGTTTGCGCGCTTGTCATTTTTTCAAATGGTATTAGCAGAAAGATATTATTGGCGATTTGTGTTGACCAATGTTAGTAGTTTATAAAAAAGTTAAAGTCATGTGCCAATCAAGTGCCACGATTTTGAAATAAGCTTTCAAAGTTGATATATTTTGAGACGATATCCGTTATCCGTTCAGGAGGGTCAATAACTGCGCTGTTTTCTATTTTATACCAAAGAATAATTATCTAAGTCATATCACCAACGAAAATAGAAGGATAAGTCTATATTTCTGAGGAAAAATTTTGAAATTTAGGTATGAATTTGATCTAAAAAATAGCGCTGAAAATATGTCGATATTTTGCCTTCATTCAGAGTTCAAGTTGGTTACCAGCCGATCGAACATCAATCGCCCCCAAAAATAATTTAAAGGAAATTTGAGTAAAATGAAATCGATTTTAGTTGTTCCCAAGCATAGATCTTCAAAATACTAGAGTATGAGAGAAATCTATTTTTGAGCCCCATATTGACCTGGAGGTTTTTACGGAGACAGCCTCTTAATTAGCGTCCCATGTTAGCGTAGCTACAAATGGATGTAAACAGTCTTTTATCAATGAAGGGAAAAAAACTTTTAGAACAGTCTTAGTTGTAATATATTTTACCATAAAAAATGTTTTTATCAAATATGTGGTCATTATGCAACTGTATAGTTCTTTGAATAACCACACTAGAAAATCCATACAGGTGCATAGACTTGCTAGGTATTATGCCATGCAGTTGGAAAAAGAGACCTTGTCTTATGCCTACGATATCACATACTGAGCTGCGCGGTCAGGTTGGTTGGCTCAGTTGGCAGAGCATTGGGCTAGTATTCCAAAGGTTGTAGGTTTGATTCCCACCATGGCCAGGCATATTTTTCAAGCTTGCCCAGTGTGGATATACACTAAGAATAACATCACAAACATCATATACACCCTAGTACATAACACCAACACAGAAAAAAATCATGATTACTAGATTGCATTGATATCAAAGGAACTAGACTCGGTTCCAAAATATCACATACTCGAACCAACCTGATCGCGTGGCTCATTTGGCATAGGATTGGGCTAGTATTGCTAGTAGAACACTTCTCACACACTGGTAGGAGCTGCAACCATACAACTCATAGAGTTAATTTATACAGCTTATGCCTTCTGCATTGTTTTTGTAATATGAAGTAAAGAGTTTTTTTACTCAACATTGTATTTGTTCTTTGCCTTTGCAGTACGCCACCCTCCTTGCCTCGGTAGCAGGCGGTCTACAATACCCAGAGCAGCTGCAGTTGTAGCACTACTAGATCATAAACTGTGAAGTCCCTAATCTTCAACATCAAGAACTTTCTTCACTAATTCTTTCTTGGACAACTCGTTAGTACAGCTTTATGTCATAGGTGTGCTCCGAAGTATCTGACCATATTTGGAAGCCATTAGCCCGCGTGCAGGCCCAAGGGAGCAGGCTCAAGGGAACTTGATAGTGGGCCTGCAAGCAAGGCCTGGTATTTTGTACTTTGCGCGTTCGCCCACGAACGCGGCATTCTGATTGGCTGTTTGATTCTATAATTAGATAAGTGAAAGCCCCAAGGCAAAAATTTTCAACATGGCGTCAAATGAAGTATTCATTACAAAAGCTCTCGATAAGATTAAAACCGATTTTGGTCACTTTTTTCAATTAAAAGCGAAACAAGAACAGACTGTCAATTGTTTACTTAGAGGAAGAGATGTTTTTGCCGTTATGCCAACGGGATATGGTAAAAGTCTCGTCTTTCAAATATTTCTTATGGCAATGAATTGCAAGAAGATAGCGCAGGCGATGGAACCGAACACTATCGTTTTGGTGATCTGCCCGTTGACCAGCATTATAGGAGATCAAATAAAGGAAGGAGAATCATTGGGTTTGAAGTGTGTCACACTCGATGAATTTCTGATGGCTAGTGATCGTGATACACACCAGGTTGTGTTTGTGTTAGCTGAACAAGTTCTCAGCAAGACATTTACCGAAGCTCTTAAAGACCGGTCGTCAAGATTACACAATGCGTTGGAATTGGTATATCTCATACAGTATCTCATACAGTAGAGATGTGGACAGGGAAAAGGTTTAAGAAATATGTGTGTACCTGTTACTTTGCTCAAGTATACGACTGTTTTTATCAACATATGACATTCATCCGTATGTATTTTTTAATAGGTGCAAGAATGCAAAAAGCTTTAGAACAGCCAATGGTGATCTATCGATTTTGAAATCATTATGCAAAGAAGGTACGTTTACTTTAGTATTGAAGGTACGTTTATTTAAAATGAGTAATATACAACCTGTTTCACATTGATTAAATTACTTGTATATAAACACTTATATATGCACTTTTCTTAAACAACAGGAACACCTGTCTTAGCCTTGACTGGTACAGCAGACAATCATACACGAGAGGTTATCATGTGTGGCCTTGCAATCAATTCGGATGCTCTAGAAGTATTTTTAAGCCCAAACAGAACAAATTTGCGGATAAATGTGATCAAAACTACAAAAAAGGATGCACTTTCCAATTTAGATTGGTTGGTTGAATTGTGTCGCAGAAAACAATCTGAAACACCCAAGACTATTATATTGTTTTGCAACATGATGAAAGATGTTGCAACTGTGACTATCTTATGTTGAAGCTGGGGTCATCTGCTTACAGTCCACCAACATCCAGGGAATCTGAGGATTGTCTGGTAGGTATATATCATTCCATGTCTTGGGATAACTACAAAGAGAGAATTGTTTTTCTTTTTTCGATATCGATACCGATATCGATATTTTCTCAACTCGAACAACCATAACAACAAAAAGACTATTTTTAATCATTAAAGGTGATCTACAGTCCGTATGTAAACAAAGCCTTTGTTTACATTTTTGTGTTCAAAATATTGAGCTTTATTCGACAACTATTTATATTTTCAAGCTTCTAGAGTATAATAAATGATCACCTTTAACAACGGCAACAATGCTAACAATATAAACAATGAATAATATATGTCAGAGATTGCAACCAGCATAACCAGAAACTCCCATCCTGCCCATGGAATATTATAGCATAATAGAAAAGAACTACTTTTATAGTATTTACACCTATTTAAGCTTTTTGGTATAATTTTCATGAAGATGCCGCTGACCAAATTGAAAAAATATCGCAGGCGCAGAAATATCGAAACATCGATATTTCTTGCCAGTATCGATACTTACCTTCAAAACCCTGGTATCGATAGTATCGAGTATTTGGTATCGATATCGGCCCATCCCTAGTTGTAGCTACCACAGCATTAAGTATGGGTGTAAATTTCCCAGACATTCGTTACATCAATTGGGGTCCAGCACGCAATTTGTTAGACCACCATCAAGAAGCAGGGAGAGCTGGTCGTGATGGAAAACAATCAGATATTGTGGTTATTTACCATGGACAACAGTTAACTCACTGTGAGGACAAAGTGAACTCATTTGTTAAATCAACATCCTGTCTTAGGGTAGCAAACTACAGTGCATTTGATCCAAATATTAAACCACTTGAACCAGGTCATGATTGCTGCAGTAATTGTTTGACCTTGTGCATATGCAATATGGATGAGTGCATAGTTGATCCATTTCCATTTGGTAATGCAACAACAAAAATTCCTAAACAGCAGCAAATTACAAGACCTGTAAGTGAATATGACAAGGCTGTGTTATATTCTGCACTTTTGGAGTTACGTGAATCTCAAAGTATATCAGGTTCATGTCCATTTGACAAAACTTTAATATCTCATGGATTCTCA
>CACRXK020002632.1:5190-41727 GCA_902702795.2 Paramuricea clavata
AAATAGATAAACGGAAAGTAAGTTTTAGGCTTTATCCTTTGTTCTTGTTTAACAAAATCGATTTAAATTGTTACGTTTTTACCACTAAGTAATGATAGATTATTGTTAATAATTTTTTTATTTTTTGGATATAGGAAAAATAAAAAAATTGCAGGAAATAGCATTTCACGGTTTCAAATTTCAAAAATTTTCTTGGGATTATCCCTCTAATAAGTAATGATAAATTACAGTTAATATTCTTTTTTACTTTTTGTGCATTTTTCCATCTTTTATTTCAAATACAACTATAGTTAGCATAAATTTTAGAGCAAATTTGGATGCTCAGAATGCAGGAAATGGCATTTCCGTGCTTCAAATTTCAAAAATTTTCTGTGGGAGTACACCCCCACACACCTGACCATTGCTATCCTCCTCTAATAAGTAATGATAAATGATGGTTAATTTTTTTTTAGTTTTTGTGCGTTTCTTCCTTTATTTATTTCAAATACAAGTATAGTTAGGATAAATTTTGGAGCAAATTTGGATGCTCAGAATGCAGGAAATGACATTTCCGTGGTTCAAATTTCAAAAATTTTCTGGGGGAGTACACCCCCACACAGCTGACCATTGCTATCCTCCTCTAATAAGCAATGATAAATGATGGTTATTTTTTTTACTTTTTGTGCGTTTCTTCCTTTATTTATTTCAAATACAAGTATAGTTAGGATAAATTTTGGAGCAAATTTGGATGCTCAGAATGCAGGAAATGACATTTCCGGGAGTCAAATTTCAAAACTTTTCTGGGGGAGTACACCCCCAGACCCCCCATTCATGCGTAGTATATTTGCCACACACGTGGCTTTCAGCCATTGCTATCCCCCTCTAATATATTATCTCACAGAAAGGTCCCTTTTCAAAAAATGCCCCCCCCCCACGGGAAAATCCTTAAAAAAGGCCCTGCTCTCTCCTCCACCTCATCCACAGTTTCACCTACTGCTGTTAAGTTAGTGTCGTCAGCAAACATCCCAGGAGTTGTGCGTTCAAAGCAGTTTGGAAAATCATTTATACAGGGTGTATAAAAAAAACAGAACAGATTTGAAATTGCTCTCAATTTCGAAAAACAGCTATTAGTATCCAGCTTTTGATGTATATAGCTTCTTTGGGTACTTTAATGTAGAATAATGAAAAAAGATCTCCAACTCAAATTTTGTAAATCAGGGGGTGTGTCTTTTCCAACAAACTAAAAGTGGCTTGCGCACGAAATTTAAAAGCTTTAATCATATTTTGAGTTAATAGATGGAAAATTTGTTGGGTTTTTAATTACTGTACAACAAACTGATCTGATTGGTGGAAAAACATTGTGATGATTGAATCAACCAAACAGTTTAAAGCAATTTAGTTTAAAGAAGTAACGGTCACAGATTGCTTCAAAACAAAACGTACATGGCGCCGCGCTACGCAACGTAAAAATTGCCTTCGCGTGGAAAATATGGCTTTTCTCTTTATTTTCAAATGGAAAAGCATTTACCTTTACAAGACTAACAAAAAATACATTGTGAGTTTTTCAAAGACCTCAAATAGCACTCGTCCTTCGAACTCGTGCTATTCTGAGGTCTTCGAGAAACTCACTCGTGCATGTTATATACAAATTGCACTCGAAATCATGCTATTACCTATACTATAATAACATACCTAGCATCTTAACCCTAGTGAAATTAACAAATATTTTCAAAGTGTGAATACAGACCCAAATTATACGACTCCCGAGCCTCTTCAAATCTCCGAAGGAACAAGAATTCCTTCGTTGTCAATTCATGAAGTTCAAAATCTTTTACTCAATCAAAAACGCTCTTCATCGGGTCCGGACAATCTGCCATATTGGTTTTGGAAATCGTTTGCTATTGAATTAGCTCCTATTGTCACAGAAATTTTTAACATGTCACTAAAAACCAGCAAAGTACCTCAGAAATGGAAATCCGCTAATTTATTACCACTCCCTAAAGAATCACCATTAAATTCGTGCAACCAGTTAAGACCAATCTCTCTGACGGACATCATCATGAGACTATTCGAGAAGTGCGTGTATAAACCTGAAATCGAACCTATCACAAGATATAACATTGGTCTTGACCAATTTGCCTAAGGGTCACAACTCGACTATGGCTCTGATTAAGGCAGCGTTTACACTGTACCGTTTTCGTAGCGTTCTCGTATTGTTCGAGAGAACTAGACTATTATATTGCGTTCCCTTGAGGATTAAGAACAATACGAGAACGCTACGAAAACGGTACAGTGTAAACGCTGCCTAAATCCCAACATCAATGGCTAGAGTGGCTGGATAAAAACGCTAATTATGTTAGAGTGCTGTCGTTCGATTTCAGCAAAGCATTTGATAGTGTGCCCACGATCTTTTGTTTGAAAAAGTTAAAAAGCTACCCATTAATCCGTATGTGGTGAACTGGTTAATTAGCTTTCTAGAAAATAGAATAGAGTAATGGTTGATGGAATGGTTACAGAATATTTATATTAATATTAATCGTGCTGTCCCTCAAGGTACTGTTTTAGGCCCAGTTCTTTTCTCAATAATGGTTGATGATATTAAAACTGCTGATCCTAGTAATGCGTTAGTCAAATTTGCTGACGATTTCACGTTAGGAGTGCCTGGCAACGAAAGTGGTGACACATCTCGATCTGAAGCTGCCTGTTTACAGGATTGGGCGGAAGAGAATAGAATGCCCTTAAACTTGGAAAAAACGTACGAAATGGTTGTTCGCAGACACACCTCTGTAGTTTTGCCCGAGCTTATCCCTTCAATTAAGCGAAAAACATGGCTAAAGCTTTCAGGAGTTACTCAACAAGATAATCCGTGCAACTGGGATTTGCACTTCGAAGAAATGCTCAAAAAAGCAAGTGGACGAATGTACATTATGAGAGTTTGCAAATACTATGGACTATCAATTAAACAATTAGATCTGCTGTTTGATAGCCTAATTATGTCGATATCCACTTTTGCTATTGAGCTGTGGGGTTGTGCATATGACGGTAAATATTTGAACCAAATAGATAAATTCATTAAACGTGCATATAAGAATGGTTATATATCAAAACGAACACACATTAAAGAAATACGTGATAAGAGAGATAAGAAACTGTGGAACAAAATAACATCAACTGAGGACAATGCATTGCTTGAACCAGTGGCGTGCTGGGTACTATTTTTTCTGGCGGGGGGGGGGGCGAGTGGGCTGTCAACAAATATGCGCCCCTATAATGTTTCGCTTGATAAACGAGGGCCGAAGGCACGAGCCGAGCGCCGCAGGTGCGAGGTTTGTCTAGGGGAGTCCGGGGGCATGCCCCCAGGAAAATTTTTGAATTTAGAGTCTCTGAAATGCCATTTCCTGGATTTGGGGGGGGGGGGAAGATTTGACAGAAATGTGATGGTCAGGAAACGGCATTATAACGTGTCGAAATTTGCAATTTGGTTTGAATTTAGTAGTAGTAGTAGTAGTAGTACTTATATTATACAATGCTAACAACCTCCAGCGATTAATCTAATCCCAATTCTATTCTCTACTGATCTAGTGATATGAATACAATGACAACATACAGCTCTTTTATGCAATAACACACGGACCCCACGCATATGCATTTTAAGGTTTCCCTGCCTGGCTGCCAAAAGGGCGCGTTTCACCATTATTTCATTACTCACATTACTCATGATGTTTCTAGCGCAAGCAACTAAATTGCGTACACAACTTTACATTATCATAACTTAAACTATCTAATTTGCGCCGCTCTCGTGATTCGTGAAGCATAATAAAGGGCATAATACCAGCAAATAGGGCATAATTCCCGTGATCGCTTCGAAACCTGACCAATATTCCGGTGATGAGACATTGCGTGTGATCACAGTTCATGTTTCTATATGAACGATTTCGTGTGAGTCGTGAGGTAGCAAATTAGCAAATACGGTTAGACAAAATAGTCTGTATAACTAATATATCACTTTGTCGCCTATGCGCTTAGTCTGTTTTATAAGCCTATAAACACATCTTTTCTCGGAGGAAGTAAATATATTTTTTCGAATGCGTTTTTTCCAACCCACTTTCAAAACTCGGCGCGGGATCGGCGCCCCATTTTCATTTTTGCGCCCTGCAAGAATTGCCGGCTGGGGGGGGAGGGGCGTGGCCCCCCGCCCCCCACCCCTTGCCAGCACGCCACTGGCTTGAACTGCTGCCGGAAAAATGAAGTAGGTTACTTAGGCCTAGAGGGCATGAGTATGAACTCCCCCTTGTGAGAACAGAAAGATTCAAAAGGTCGTTCATAAATCGTTGTCTGTATAAATTTGTTTAGACTTTAATGTATTAAAAACTTTTTAAAACTTTTTACGCTTCTTAACTTACATTGTAAATATAACTAGATCAATTACCTTTCGATTGTAAACTCAGACGGATGTATCTGAGTATTTTAATAAAGACTATTATTATTATTATTATTATTATTATTATTATTATTATTAATCATGTTCGTATGAACAACATGGCCGCTCAAATTTTCAAAAAAATCATATAAATTTATATAAATTTATCAACTTTTACTTGCTCTTTGGAAACCTGAATGCTTTTTAACTTTGATGTTCAATTAAGAAAGGAAAATTTTGTGTATATATTGGAGAAGATGATGTTTTAGTCAGCTATTGGGCCAATTTTAATAAATATTTTTTATACACGATGTCGCGACAGCAGCGATCGAAATTAAAATGGACAGAGCAAATGAATACAGATCTGCTAGAATGTAAGAAGAAAGCGATGGAATTCCTTAAATCGGAAAACCCGCCATGCCATGTGAACGGCAGAAAGAAAGGCTATATACGAGTTATGAACGATCTGTGGGACAAGAAAGGATACGAACATCTTGGATTGAAGAGCCAAAACCTGCGAGATCAAGCCGCTAGGCTTGAGAAAATTAACGCTACAGCTGAGACTCGTCCTATCGGTAAGGTAAGCGGCGGAGCGGTTATCGATGACGAAAGAGAGCAGACATTAGACGAAAACCAGAGAAGGCACAACACGATTTCACAACATGAATTTAGCAATTTTGAAAATCAAAACACCATTAGTCAAAATGCAAATTTGGAGGTAAACAGCAATCTGGATTTGCATACAGACAATGATATTGTCCAAAATAGTCACGAACGGCAAGAAACCGAAGCTGTAGAGAGCTTTGAAGTGGCCAATGACTGTCCTGGTGAACCACACGCCGGCATACATGAAGCAGGACGTTTACCCGACTATGTTGCTGTTGATATACCATCGATTACCATCTGGGGACGCAGAGCGGACGGCTCAATAATTACGGTCAACTCGTCAACCATAGTTAATGCATACGATGAAATTACGCGATGGCGTAAAAATACCTTTCTCGTCCCGTATGGCAAAGTTGGGCGAGACTTTATCGACCAGCTAACACAACATATAAACGATTGGAACAACGCATCGCAAACACAACACATAGCGCTGAAAGCTGCAATTGTTCTCTTGGCAACGGCACTGCAAAAGCCAAGCGTAAAATCGAAGGCAAAAGATCACAAAGAGTGCTTGGAAAAACGACTAACGCTATGGAAAGAGGGAGAAGTCGAGAGCTTACTTCGTGAAGGCCGGTCCATTCAAAAGCGTCTAGCAAAGGCTAAAAGGACGGAGCCTCCAAATAAAGCGAAGATATTTGCCAAGTTGGTCATGGAAGGTCAGATCAATTCTGCTTTGAGATATCTCAGTGAGGCTGATTGTGATGGAGTGTTGCCTTTGACTGACGACGTGATGAGACAGCTTCAGGAGAAACACCCTGAGGCACAAGAGGCCAAACTTGGCTCGTTACTCTTCGGGCCATTTGAGGAAGTGCACGATTCGTTATATCAGCAGATCGATGGCGAAATGATACGCGAGACAGCATTGCGAACCAAGGGCTCCGGCGGCCCTTCAGGAGTGGATGCAAATGGATTCAAGCGTATTTTCGCATGTAAATCGTTTAAGAAATCAGGCGTGAACTTGTGTGAGGCAGTAGCAACAATGACCCGGCGGCTATGTACGGAATACATTGACCCGAGAACTATCGAGCCTATATTAGCCAACAGGCTTATACCTCTTGACAAAGGCGAGGGTGCGGTTCGTCCAATTGGCGTCGGGGAAGTTATCAGGAGGATTGTCGGGAAATGTGTTATGAAAGTGATTAAGCCCGACGTGATTGATGCCAGTGGCTCGCTACAGGTGTGCGCAGGTCTTAAGAGCGGAAGTGAGGCAGCTATTCATGCGATGCACTCCATATTTGAAGCAGACGAGACAGATGCCGTACTTCTGATTGATGCCTCAAACGCATTCAACGCACTCAATCGAGCGGCTGCACTCCACAACATAACAGTTCTGTGTCCATCTATGTCAACTTACGCAATTAACACCTATCGCGAACCAGCTAGACTATTTATATCTGGTGGAGGAGAGATCAAGTCCACCGAGGGTACCACACAAGGGGATCCCCTGGCCATGGGGATGTATGCCATCAGTCTTCAACCCCTGATCACCGGATTGAATGTGTCAAGCAATGTTAAGCAATGTTGGTTTGCTGACGACGCAAGTGGCGCGGGATTTCTGGAAGATATCAAGCGATGGTGGGAACACCTGAATGAAGCTGGCCCTAATTTGGGATACTTTCCAAATGCTAAGAAATGCTGGCTGATCATAAAGCCTGGAAAAGAAGAAAGTGCTCATGCTATTTTTGATGGGACAGCGATCAATATCTCTGCACAGGGGCAAAAGCATTTGGGCGCAGCCTTGGGTTCTATGGCTTTCCTGGAAGAATACGTCAACGGCAAGGTAGAGGACTGGGTTAGCCAAATCGTCAAGCTAGCTGAATTCGCAGCGTCACACCCACAAGCCTGCTATGCCGCCTTCACCTTTGGCCTCCGCCATCGATGGACGTATTTTCTTAGAACACTTCCAGATATAGAAGATTTACTGGAGCCCTTGGAGCGTGCTATTGCTGATGTCCTGATGCCATCAATTACGGATCATCACTGTACTAAGAGTGAAAGGGATCTCCTGGCACTCCCAGTACGAATGGGCGGTCTTGGCCTTGTAAATCCTAGACAGGATGCAGCACTGCAGTACGAAACGTCGATAAAGACCACAGCGCCGCTGGTAGAGAAAATTATCGCACAAGCCTACGAAATTCCAGATGACTCTGTTATTCACACACTGCAGCAGAATGCGCGAAATGAAAAGAACGAAGTACTTCAGGCTAAACGGGATGGTATTAAGAACTCTCTACCCCCGAAAACACGGCGTGCTATGGAACTAGCAACTGAAAAAGGTGCATCCAACTGGCTAACAGTTATCCCCATTAAGGAAATGAACTACAATCTGAACAAGGGTGAGTTTCGAGACGCAGTAAAGCTGAGATATGAGTGGAAAATTGCTGATAAGCCATCAGTATGCGTGTGTGGCGATACTTTCAATATTGATCACGCAATGATCTGCAAGCGAGGTGGATTCATGATACAGCGCCACAACGAGCTGCGAGATCTTGAGGCTGATATGCTTAACATCGTCTGTAATGATGTCGAGGTTGAACCCGTTCTTCAAGAGTTAACGGGCGAGGTTTTACCAAGAGGAGCAAATACAGCATCCGACGCTCGCCTAGATATCCACGCTCGAGGGTTTTGGGAGAAACAAAGGTCCGCGTTCTTTGACGTTAGGGTTTGTCACCCCAACGCGGAATCCTACAAAGACCTGAGCCCTCAACAGATATACAGGCAACATGGAAACGAGAAGAAGAGGATGTATGCCCAAATAGTGATGGAGATAGAACACGGAACGTTTACACCACTAGTATTTACAACGACTGGAGGTATGAGTGAAGAGTGTAAGAGATATCATAGCAGATTGGCCGAGCTCATAGCAGCGAAGAAAGGCGAAGACTACTCTACGACCATGTCCTGGATACGAGCCAAGGTCTCCTTTGCCATCTTGCGGTCAGCTCTACTTTGTCTTAGAGGGACTAGAGCACCCAGGAGGATAACTACGAACGTTCAAGAAACGGACTTCGAAGTAGACAATTGGTCTGCCTTGAACAGGCCTTAAAGGCCTAGCTGCCTTTAACCAGTTGATTAGTTTCTCAACTTTATATTGAGTTTGAATATGTAATTGGAAATTTTAATATTTATCCTAGGGAAGCTTGTAATTATTTTATAATTGTTAAATTGTATATGTAATAAATTATTATGCATAGTCCAACATTATTATTATGAACATTATTATTATGAACATTATTATTATGAACATTATTATTATGAACATTATTATGAACATTATTATGAACATTATTATGAACATTATTATGAACATTATTATAAACATTATTATGAACATTATTATTTTACTAATAGAGTCCATGTTTTTAATTATTATTATTATTATTATTATTATTATTATTATTATTATTATTATTATTATTATTATTATTATTATTATTATTATTATTATTATTATATTTGGGAAATGGATCATTTTGTAATTAAAAGTGACATTTTTGGGGGATTTTTCAATTCTAAAACTATCCTTAAAATTATTGTGTTACCATGACAACTACTTTCAATACTTCTTATTCAGAAAACATAATGGTTTTGTCAGTAAGGCGAGGTTTTCTGCATGCATGTATTTTCTAGTACATGAAGTATATATATCTATAGTGATTATAAAATGAAACACGAAACTTTATTACATGCAAAGGTAAAGGCACGTGCAATGTCGTTTTCAATACAACCCGGATTAGATGCGATGGTTGTTTTCGAGGAAGTTATCAAAAAATTAAATCCTATATCGTAAATATACCAACAGTATAGTGCAAAATTTAAATAGCATGTGCAGTAAGTGCTTTATTTACCTGAAAATCCCTATAATACACCCATCCTTCATACGCAAACATAATTCCTTCGCCTCCCTCATGCACGACCTCTTCAGTAGCATTGATGAGTTGGCAATTTACATCAAATTCATTCCTCGCTTTATGATTGAACTTGAACATCACACATGTTGGTATAAGAGAACAGTAGACGAAACATGTTGCTTCATGTTCAACTTGATGACTGGATATGATATTGCAATTCGATGAAGTAAAGCTTGCTGAAAAAAAAAAATATATATATATATATATATTTATATATATATAAAGATAAAGAAAAAATGAAACTGCATGTTTACTTCATAAGATTTATTCCCCACAAACTTGTTTCGTATGACAAGCAATGCTTGTCACACTCATCAGGTGAATTTAAATGTCGCGAATTTAAATGTGGCCAAGGTTATATATATATATATATATATATATATGTTGTTGTGGTAGCTTGTGGAATATGTGATTTGGTGTGGATGCGTGTCAAGCCTATACTCAGAAAATTTCTGAGCCCTATAACGAGTATTGAACCACGTAACCTTCTGATAACGGAAGACTTGCAGTTAACAGTACACATGTACCACACAGAACTAGTAAATAACGTAACCTTTGCTCACCATCTGATGCCTTATAGCTCAATAGTTAGAGCGTATGTCCGGTTATCAGAAGGTTACGTAGTTCAATTCCCGTTAGGGCTCAGAAATTTTCTGAAACCAGGTTTCTATCTTTATATATATATATATATATATATATATATATATATATATATATATATATATATATTGTACGAAATTCGGAAGCCAATTCCCAAAGAGTTATTAATTAACAATTGAATATTCACCGTAATCACTGAGCCAGAGGCGAATAATTGTTTTAGTTTAAATTTTTAATGAATAAAACAAAATATCCAAATTAAAATTCAAAACTGTATTTGGCCGGTTTTACGGTTACTGTTTTAGTGCTGCAGTGTTTATTGTATGCACGCACGCTTTCAAAATAGCTTCCTGTGCGTCTTTATTGCTTTTATTAATTATTACAAAGTTGTTTTTCTCGATTTCTGCTTGTAATATAAACACAATGATGGAATGACTTTTTTACCAAACTTAGAATTAAAAAATAGTTTCTGTTTAGCATTAATTTGTTCAGGAAATTGCTGAGAAAATTGGTATAAAAGTGGAATGTAAAACAATTACTCGACTGCCTCGAAATGAAGTTTTAATACACTTTGCACTTTACAAGTTTCGAAAAAAACAATACAGCGGCAGGAAACCATACAGCACAATGAAAACATACATATCAAAAGAAATAGTATCGTACAAATTGAGATACTTATAGGATACAAAACAAAATGGTTTTAAAAGAATATCACGACAAGGTTTTGCCCAACAGTCGGGATAGTTTTTACTATTTGTTTGAAGTGAATGTTTCGCCATTTCGGAGTTTTAAATCATCCTCGGTCCCAGGGCCTCACGGCTGATACTGCGTTGCCGGAGGCCCTGGCGAAAACCAAAACCGGAACTTCAAAAATCTTGTAGTTTGCCGGAAGTAAACGTAATAAATGCTGACTCTGCATCTTTTTTTGCAAGGAGTGAACTTTGAGAATTTCTCGAAAGAAATAATGTTTTACATGCAAGATAAACATTAATTTGATCTGGTTATTTCACCATTAAATGTTTTAATGATTGACCAAATCAGTAAACTAAAGAATCATGTAAATGTTTCAATTATGAAAGCTGTTCAAGTCATCAATCGAAGGATACAATGTGTAGTTTGGGAGTGTCATTGAATACGGACAGCAATCAATTGGAGAACATGAAAGTTTTTGAATTTTTATTATAATCGACGAAATATACAGATAATTTAAAAGCGATAGTTGTGGACGAAGCCCAATCTTGTTACTGAATGGTGAGTGAGTGATACTGATATATTTGGTTGTTTCTCAATATGCTTTCTTTGCTATATTATCTGCAAGACTGTACATGTACATACAGATAACATATATTCTGTTTAATACGTCTGGTCTAAACGCTGCATTATACATGTGCCAAGTCTAGAAAAGTTTGTTCAACCTTTTAAGTGCTACCAAATTATTTTACTCAGCTTAACATGCCAGATGATTGAGTGTACTGGTCAATGTGAGAGTGCTACTGCTCAATGGGTTAATCAGATTATCTATTGTACTTTACTATCTTACTGTCTAATGACAATTTTGCTCATCAAGGGACAAGGGGAGAGTGGATATAATTGCAAAGTAATTACTTTGCCGCTTTGGACAAATGTATAAGTTACAGTATGTTTACTACGTACCGGTATGTACATAAATTCAACATTTAAATCAAAATGTCAAACTTTATTGTTTGAGTCAAACTTTATTATTTGATTCAAACCATGTAAATTCACATTAGATTTGGCACATGTAAAATGCGGCATTTAGACAGAGACAATGAGCATAAAAACCTGAAATATTATGTATACATACTACAATACTACAAGCTAGTATCATATTGTACAGTTTAATACATATATATGACTTGAAATATGTATTTTCTTGCCAGCCATTTTCAATCATAAAATTATCCATGTTGCTGTTAAATTATGATTGGCCTAAAATTTTTGGATAAAGATTGTTTTAATTTATAAACATTGTACTACTACTTTAGGAAGGATTTCAGGCCTTGCTATGAAAGGATTGGTATGTCGGGAAGTTTGTTTCTTCATCAACTCAGAGAAAGAAGTTGCATCAACTCAGAGAAAGAAAGAAATTTCATCAACTCAGAGAAATAAAGAAATTACATGAACAAAATAAACAATTTTGTGTCATTGATATAAATAATGATTTATTCTTACAATTTCCTCTATGAAAATTTGGTGTGTTAATAAAGATACTGTAAAAATAACAGCTTTATGGTGCATCCATGCTGTGCTTTAATATTGCAGTGGTGTAGGAAATGGAGGTGTGTGGGTACCAGTGTGCTTGTGTGTGGAGGCCGGATGCTCAGGAGTTCCCCGACAAGGAATATCAAGTCCCCGACAAGGAATATCAGGTTCCCTGACAAGGAATATCAGGTTCCCAACAGGGGGCTATAATCTTTCAAACAGTAAAATTATTGTTTTGTATGTTCAACTTATGCTCACACATGAAAATGTTGAATTTTTTGGCTCTCATGAAATGGTGCAGAATTTATTGTCTGTAACAGTGCACTTACCAGGACTACAAAACAAGGTCATTACAAAACATAATTTTTCCCAGTAAATTCCACTTCCCTGATTGGGGAGGGGCTAGAATTTCCACATAGGGGAACTACAGCCCCCCTCCCCCATACCTGATCTTTGCACTGCCTCTGCCTTGCCCAATTTCTCTTCAAAAGCTTACAAATTATAAATTTGGTGCTTTTGACATGAAGTGCTCCTCAATTTTAAATTTCAAAACTTTCCTCCTGTGCCTATGGTGACTAATTAAACCTTGAAATCTAGCACTATAATTTGTGAAAATTATGTCAACTGCATGTAAGAGATTCAGAAGTTAGCTTCCCAGTTAGTTTCCCAGTTTCATTATTTAATACTGAATGTATGTATACAGCATAAAATTGGGAGGCTCATCACCAGTGTAGCAAAGTTGCAGTATTACTATTAACAATATAATTTGTCAACTGTAAAAAACATTGATAGCCTATAAATTAAGCTATATATTGCATGAAATTTAAGGCAAAACAAGGTGGAAGAACTAACATTTCCAGCTATTATATTAATCACTTTGTCATTATTAAATAGTATTAAAATACAATATTTCATTATTAAATTCATTTGATATAAAATACAATAATTTTACATAAATTAAGAGCCTTTGATGAAATTGATATAAAATCAATAAAGTATGTCTATTAAATATAGTATATTATAAAATAATTTATATTTTATAATATACTATATTTAATATAATATTATGTATGGCATGAACCCCTCTTGCTTTAAAAACCACACAGACACTCATTCACGATTTTCTCATTTGTAATTGAAAGATGCAAGACATCACTCACAATTTTTGTAGATTTGTACAATTAACGGTACAGTCTTTCTCGCATAGCCTTTCGCCTGTCTTTGTTTATACTCTGTATATAATTAAATCTCGTATATAAAACTATAAAATATCCCTTCGGCTTCGGCGATTTCAATCTTTAAATAATCCAATGTCCAATTTTGTGCAGCTTTTTAATACATTGTGACACAACATCCAACATTTTTTATATTAAAAATAAAATTTCCATTGATAGACAGCAGATTTCAACGACCAAAACGACTCTTCGTCTTCTTTGAAGAGATAATACACTCCTATCTAGTATCTACTCCTATTGTCAGCCATATTTATTAGTAAAAGTTCGTGTTCAATTTCCGCATTCCATTGTTTTCATGCGACCAATCAAATCACTTCTCGTTTTGGTTTTCGCCAGGGCCTCCGGCAACGCAGTATCAGCCGTGAGGCCCTGGGACCGAGGATGAGTTTTAAATAAGTTTTAAATTGTCCGTAAATATGTTTTACACAGTAAAATAATAAAGGAAATCCTCCCTTTCAAGTTAAATACAACATTTTGCGCTTTTTTTTTTCGTTTTCTGAGGACAATTTTTTCAATATTTCGTCGATCTTGAAACCAAATTTGCTGAATCATTTTGTTTGAAAAGCATTATTTACTAGTCAGGTAGTAAATAATGGGTCAGATTTACTAGTTAACTAGCCAATCAGGATGCGCGAAAGCTCATCTGATATGCAAAATTTATACTAACAGCGTTTATTTACAAAATTATTGACATGTAGTGTTAACAAACAAAATCAATCTTCAACGTGCCCTATGTTGAAGATTGATTTTGTTTGTAAATAAACACTGTATGCATGTAAATAATTTTGTAAAAGCACCTTTGGGAATTGGCTTGCGAATTTCATACTTTGATTTATGCAAACATCCGAGCATGCATAAGATTAATTTGAAATCATGAAAAGAAATAGCGTTTGAACTAACAAAATGGGAGAAAATCCAGGTTTTGAAGATCTCGCGTTGACCCACGTGTGTACCAATTTTCTTGAAACTTTGATAGCTTGTGTAAGATATAGATAGCCATAGTTTAACTGTGCACGTATGCATGTGATTAATATTTGTTTCTGATGAAAACTGTTTTGCGCAAGGCCTTTTTTGAGGGGGTTTTAGTAACAGCTTTCCCACTCTAAAAACGCTAGCATTTGCAATAATTTCATGCAGAGCTAGATGTACTAGAGAACGTTAAAGTATATATACTTATAGGCTTACTAAACGTTTTCGAAAATGTCGCGTGCATCTGACTTTAGCGAACTTTTTCCAACTGTGTACTTGATACACCCTGTATAGGCCATTTTATGCTAATTATTATACCATTGTCAAAAAACGCTTCTTCGATTTGGAACATTGATAGCTCAGTTAATATCGCATGAAAATCTTATTGTAATATATCAGAATTCAAGTTAGCCCTTTCTGGATACGACACAATTTATTTGAGCGTAATAACTGTCATTGTTATATATATCAATAGTCAAAGTTGCATTTTTCTAGTGTTTTATTGGTTGAGAGCATATCACGTGAGAGTGACGAAATTAGGCTGTCTCCCTCGCAACAGCGCGAGAGGGAGATAATATATACGTTATCCACCGGCGAATGACAAAAATCAAATCACATGCGCCATCACGTGAAATAGTACATAATTAAAACTTTCGCTTTAAGTAACTGCAGTGTAGCCAATGTTTAATATAATGTTTTAACAATAAAATATTTCATGTATCTACGTTCATTTATTCTTTAATTTATTGTTTCTTTGACTATTGATATATAATAAAACACTTATTTACTGCGAGACCTCCGGAAAACAGTGTGTTTTGTGAAAAAAACTGTTTCTCTTGGTCTCAGTAAATAAGTGATAATTAATAGTGTCGTTGAAGGTCGGTAATAGTGTTTTTGACATCAGTTAATGGTTTATGTTCAATTTAGGACAATTTAGGTTATTTAGATTTATTCAAATTTGTATGAGATAAAACATGTTGTTGTTGTTGTAAAGTTTTATTAGTTAGAAATACATTTATCGCAAAACAACACTTGTATTATGAGTTTGTCTACAATAACTGTTGTGGTTTTCCCGCTATATAAAATTAGGGGTACAACAGAAAACAGGGGTACTTTACTTTTTTGGGACCACCCGGTACATATGGGAATTGAAAAATTCCAAATTCTGTAATCTATGTATACCGCGGGAAAGCTTTGTATTTTAAACGCGAGCAAAAGATTTCTACTGAATAAGAGGTCAGAACTTGTGTCCAAATGCCGAAATCAGACAAAAGTTTTTAGGAGTTTATAGAGTTTATATAACCTAATTTATATTTGAATAGAACCTATTTAAATAAAACCTAACCTATAATATCATACGAATAAAAACTGTTTCCATTGTAATCTAAAATTCAAGGTGTTTGTTCTCATGTAGGGCTTCAGTATTAATACGTCTTTTATGCATGCATGCCTTCCTAATTAGAATCGCAATTAGGACGGCATATATGAAAGACGATATGTATACAGTTGTAATGAGGACGACATGTATAATTACGAAGCATTAATATTGTTGTAAATTATTCACCCAAGCTCTAAGCGAAACGTTTGCATGGGTTATTAAATACAGTTTTTATACCCTTTTATATCTGAGGAAGTTCTTGTTTTATTTTAAAACACCATTCTCTTCTTATATATATATATATATATATATATATATATATATATATATATATATATATATATATATATATATATATATATATATACAGGGTGTATCAAAAAAAGCGTAATCCTCGACTGAAATGTAAATTGCTAAACAAATAATAGACGAAAACGTTAAAGTTTACATTCATTTTAAAGCGTAGCCTTTCGGCTTTCTAACAGTGGGTTGTTTCTTAAATTTGACTCATTGGTTCGCGGCTAATAATACTTTGCGTTATTGCGATTGGAGATTAAAAAAATTGAGATAGAATAACAAATCGTTCTCATGAAAATAACTGATTTTTTCATTAAAACAAAAAAATATTGCATTTTATTAAATGGATTGTAACAATAAGTATAATTACGGCTTTTCTTCCACTATTTTTAACTCAGTTTGAAACTTCAAATGCGATATAATTTTGGCTTGGACCATCTAAGCTGACTGACATCAACTTGCTATAATTTCTGTTTACATTACATCGCAATTCGATGACACTCTGGCTCAGACACCAGAATGTTTTGACTGACGATTTTTAGCATTCGTTTAGGATTTTCAAACAACCTGGTCTCTTTTAAAATACTTTTAATTTGTTCTTACGTGGTTTTCCAGATGTAGTGACGACAACATTAAAGTTTAAAGAAGAAAATTCTAACATTTAAACCGACTAAACAATAACATAGTAAACTTGCATAATTAAACAGCAACTAAAAATGATAGGTTTTACTAAATCTTTTCCTGTGCAATTATTACTAGCATTGGAGACAAGGATAATAGTTTGTTTGAAAGAGAAAAGAACAGGCTTTAAAGTAAGCCTAAAAGCGTTTAACTAGAAATAGTATTTCGAAAGTTATTAAGCACAAAAGATGAATTGCGTTTATTTTGATACACCCTGTATATATATATATATATATATATATATATATATATATATATATATATATATATATATATATATATATATATATATATATATATATATATATATGATTTTCTTCCTGCCATTCTGCTCGTGATGTAAATGTATATAGGTGTTTTGATCTTCTTGCGAGTATGAGCCGGGCAAGCAGAAAATTAATTCTACTTGACCACGGCTGGGAATCGAACCCGCGACCTTCGCATTTCTAGAACGACGCTCTACCTTCTGAGCTACAAGGTCAAGTTGGGAACGATGTTATACTTAGTGATGTTAATGACATATCAAATTTCTTCCTTCCATGCCTGGTTACAGCTATTAATCCAGCGAATGTTGTGTATATATAATATATATATATATATATATATATATATATATATATATATATATATATATATATATATATATATATATATATATATATTATAATATTTGACCTGAGGTATTGTGGTTTGATGACGAGCAGACGACGAATTGTTCGGCTTGTAACGAGCGGACAGATTGGTCGGCAAATCGAACAAGTCGTCAAATGTTTGTGCATCATCATGTGCATGGCAAAGTATTAATTACGTGAAAGACAGAACTCGTATCAAATAACGGATTGTACAACCTGTACGAGCCGTTTCCGATGGAGAGCATTGCGTTAGAAAGGTCTTGATAATGACGGATTTTACAACTCGTACGACCTGCATGTATCTATGCGGCAGTATTGGACATGTGTGCCTCATGCATGCGCAAGCAGAAAATGATGCCTGCATGCCGCGACCTTGGAATTATTGCATCAATGCGCATGCATACTCTACCAACTGGGCTATACGGTCAAAAACTAGTTCATAATTTCCATTATATGTTTTCTTCGTAATATAAAAAAGCTATTTTGAATACCTTTTTCAACTTTTTCGAATCGCCTGACTGCACAGTGTTCTGCTGCTACGGCTGTTGTCAAAACCATGATGAACAAGACAAAAATCGGCAAGGATAGATAAAAAATTTGCATCGTAATGAATTTAGTGACACGCAGATCGGCAAAGTAGATAAGCAATGTTTTTCCAGTTGTTACGAATCTGTCCTTCACACTTACATCCATATTCAGGGAGTAGCGTTGAAATGAATGGTCACAGTTATCTTCCTCAAAGCTTATAGTTTTATATCGACCTTGCTCTTAATTGATTCAGACAAGTTTATGTTAATTTTCTTCACAGTGAACAAACTGAATCGAAGGAAATTGATTATAAATATTCAATTTAGATGATTGTTGTTAAATTATATTATAAATGAAATTTAGCATGAGTTTTAATTGGGCATACACTGTAAATTAAAAAGGGCTGAAACGACCCCAAAAATGGGGCCAAAACGGTGACCGCAAAATAGATCTTTTTTTTGGGGTCAAAATGGCACCTATAACATTGCGGCCCCTAGGGGTGATTTGGCCCTTCCAGTGTAAGGGCTGTTTCAGCTTTTAGTAGGAGCTGTTTTGGCAAAAGCAGGGGCTATTTCAACTTTCAATAGGAGCCAATTCAGAAAATTAGGGGGCTATTTTGGCATTTCGAGGAGTTAATTGGGCTCCCATTTGTGGTCATAATGAACCCCAAAAAGCGTTGATTTGGCTCGCTAACCGGAGCTGTTTTGGCTACTGAGTTACAGAGTAGTTTCAGCCCCAATGAAGAGCTGCTTTAGAACCGACGGAGCCGATATAGCTTTTCTAATGGTGTAGTTTTTTAGCACCCAAAAGGGCCAATATGGTTCTATTTCTGAGCCATTATAGACCACAAGAAAGGCCAATTTAACCCCTACTTTTTTAACCAGAGCTATTTTGGCCCTCTCAGAAGAGCACAGTTTCAGCCCCAAAGAAGAGCTGCTTTAGAGCCGAGGGACCTAATATAGCTTTTTTCATGGTGTAGTTTGTAGCAAGGGTCAATTTGGTCCAATTTCAGAGCCATTATAGATCCAAAAGAAAAGCCAATTTAACCCCTACTTTGTTAACCGGAGCTGTTCTGGCTCTTTCAGAGGAGAGCAGTCTCAGCGCCAATGAAGAGGTGCTTTAGAACCGATCGAGCTGATATAGCTTTTTGGTGGTGCCGTTTTATATAGCATTTAAAGTCATGTGGATTTGGTTGCACTCTTGCATGTAGACGTATTCTACATGTATATAATGAATCAGGCAAAATATTGGGGTTTATTTGGTCTTGATTAAATTATTACAATTTCTCCAACAGACCAAGATTGGAATGAATTATTGCAATATAAGTTGACATAAATGTTCCAATTTCTGTATTATAAACACAATACTATAACTAAAATTACAATATACATGGACAGTAGTCAGTATTATGGATCTCACCGAAATGTGGGAACCATCAAAAGATTCGTACATAGATGCCATATGGCTCTGAAAGTTTACAATTCTAATTTTAAAGAGCAATCAACTTGTGATAGCAATAGCAGGCGCGGTTGTTAACATGAACGCAATACGAATAATTTCTAATACATTACCACAGTTCGGTGAGATGTGAGACAATACACACATTCCATCAATAACATTAACTTGGGTTAGCATATGTCAACATAACTCTCAAAAATAGGTACGCACTGCGTACATGTGGCTAGCCTACTCAGCCTGGTCGAATACAGCCGGACTTCACATTGTCATGAACATTCATCACAAACATTCATTTTGATACAAAATTAATCATTACAATAGAACAATGGTCAAAATAAAACAGATGCAGTATCTTTCTTACAATGCCAACAAATGGTTAGAATCACTTGATTTAAAAGCAACATAGTTTTGCTTTAATAATGATATAATACATACAGCAACTAATGTCAATTTTATTTTGTTTTTCAAAATTGCACTAATATGTAATTCACTAAGATTTCATTACACCGGTTTCTTGTTACAGATATATTCTGTTGTCTGGTTTACAAGTTATTAGCTTTTCTTGAATTGCTGGCATTGCAGATTTCATAAAACCTTTAAATTCAAAGTTCTTCATTTAACATAATGTATTTAATAATATATTATATTATAAACATTTTTATTTATTGTAAGATCTAACAGCATCGGAATTTATAATGAACTCATCAAATCAATTATGTCATCACCGACACCACTAACTTGTATTGCCCTGACACTTGTGCAAATATCCTGATCTTTCTATATTATCCAATATTATCACCAGTCACCATATTATCAGCAAATTGATCAGAATATGTGTTCACTTAGTTGTTTGAAGTACTGTAGATGCCATGCATCACTATGATTTTGAATTGTGCTTTCATCTGCAAATTGTTTAAAATTAAGAACCAAATATTTACTGGCAGCTCACAAGACTGACACATTGTAACTGATGCAGGTATAAATTTAACCCATTAAGCAGCAGAGCTTCCCCATTGACGGGTAAAATCGTCTGGCGTTAGACAAGTAAAAGAAATAAGTAGGGTGCACTGGGGCACATTGCAGCTCATTGGGTTAAACAACATTTAACTGTGGCAATAAGAGTATGAATATGCTACTCAATTGACACTGCTGTTATTAAGTGCTGAAAAGAAATGTTGAAACGTGTCGATATGACCTCATCACATGGCTGTGGGTTTTCTTCTTCATATATACCCTCGTAACTGCAAGGGTCAGTGTTGTATGGTGATTGCACTAATGTTCAGAGACGTAGCAAAGCATCTGAAGTTTGGGGTGGGGTGCCGGATGTCAAATGGTCATCATTTTACAAAAATAACGACTTTGTTACACAAAGTTTACCTGAAAATGTCAAAATTTACAATGTACATGAGTTTTACCTGAGTTTCACAGTTGTGGGGTTTACAACCCCCCCCCCACACACACACACACACACACACACACGCCCGTGTCTCTACGTCCCTGCTGATCCTAGATCAGATATATGTTATTTACATCTGGACTAGATATCCAAAAATAAACTGCAAGTACAGTTGCATTTCCTGGTTTAATAGGTCTAATGAATGTAAAATAATACATTTTCACTCAATTACTTCCATCTAGAAGATCCTTCAACTGTATGTAAACAGACTGAGCTTCCAGGCTAGTGACTACAATAGACTATATTAGCATAAACTCATAAAATAGTCCCGCCTGTTTTCTGTGTTAATTGTAGTTTTATACCTGCAAGTGGATAGGGCAGTTTTAGTATCGTTGTAAAATATGTAAACAATGGGCTTGCTTCTTATAAATTTACCCACATAATGGATAAAAATTCAAGATCTGTGCAAGAACGTTTGATTATAAACAGGATTATAAACTCACTATATAAAGCTTTATATCAAGCGTGATCAAAATCTCCTTGATTTCTCCTAACTTACCTTTTGTAGAACTTCTCTTATCGTTCGCAAAATTTTTGTATTTTTTTAAACAGCAGCTGTCGAAAAGACCTCAAAACGAAAATATTTGTTTGCATGAAATGTTTATCAGGCATGAAGTTCAAAAATTTCCGATGAAAACCGAAATAACCGATCGTCAAACTGTCGGGCCTCATCACTTCCGCCAAATTTCCGATGATAACCGAAACCACGAAACAAACGATCGCCATACTGTCGGCCTCACTTCCGCTCACGATAATTTCACGACAATCCGGACAGACACCGTTGACCGACCACCACCGCTCATCCCGTATCATAGTGGCTAGCCCGCGAACGGGCTAGCCACAAAAACCAAATGTTGTTGAATGCTATTAATCGTCTTCTTTCACTACATAACTTCAGGCGCATTCCTAATTTCGTTTAAAAAATATTTAAAGTTATCTAACTTTTGTTTTATAGGGCTGAAACACGTATTTCAATTGCTCGATCAAAATACGTTACACTTCATTGAATCCCGGGTAAGCGGGACCATATAAACAGCCTCTTATAATCAAATTTCTCATGAGAGCGAAACGCTGTGCCGTAGCTAGATTAGCCTGCATGGCAGGCGGTATTTCTACGGGCAGCGAAAATTAGGGAAGCAAAGGAAATACCGTCTGCCGCAAAACTAGGGGTTTTTGAATTACCCGTCCGCTGGTGAACGGGAAAAACGGATTGGTTAGTATTTTTATGTAGTTGTCAATCAACGGCTAAATTCGGTTAAATGTTAATCATTAACCAAATGTTTTGACGTTTTGAAACTCTGCGTTTTGAAATTAGTTCACGTCAAGTCAGACCAGAAATGGAATAACATAATAAAAGAAGCAAATTAAAAGATACAAGCTGAAAAATAACACTCTAAATAGTGTTATTGATAGAGATTCGAACAAGAATATTTAACAAAGAAGATACGTCCGAAGGGGCCGAAGTTATGATCGGCGAAAGGTATGGGCTAGTCTATATTTTCGTTCAGACAATTACATGCGTATTAATTTGATAATATACTATCTCGCTTGACTTTCAAAGGCCATAAATCGCAATAATGTTGACATTTTACTAAAACTATCGATACAAATTAGGAGATATTTCTTCACTGAATCGAACAGTGGGATTTCCATATAGGCCTATCAGTCATGTTCTGAACCAAAGATACTTGATAGATATTAATATATACGAACCTCCAAAGTATAAACAAGGGGCAGGTTGATGCAGTAATTATCAAATAACAGTTAAACTCTTATATACCGTTGAATATGTATAGTTGTAAACAAATAAAAACTATCGTTCTATAAGGTTCAATACTTTCAGTTTGGTTGTTGACTGATGATGAATCTATAGTATAGACTTGCATGCTTTGTATTTTCAGCTTATTAAACCACCGTTTTAAGGCAGCTAAACGGCTAAACGGGCTTGGTTTATATTAACACATAAAATAAATTCCTTGATTCTCATCACTAGACACAGTCTACACTTTGAAATGTCGAAGACAGTGGGAGATTTATTTTTTATATTTTATATTTATATAATTTATATATCAATAGTTCGTATCTCCACAAACAATGACAGAATGACTGAGTTTCTTTAAAATACAATGAAATTTCACTCAAAATTCTGTTTGTTTCAAATTGGAAGTTTAAAATGGCAATAAAAACTCTATATAAAATATGAAAAAATTAACTGTCTTGAATTATTTGTCGGGCGGTACATTTATATTGTATGACGAAAAATAAAACGTTTTCACGAGGATTTTAAAATTCAGTCGGGCGGTTATGAGAATAAAGGAATTTATTTTATGTTGGGCAGTTGGGACTTGGGAGCAGCTTGGGAGTGGCTAATTTTGAATATTTACTTAATTAATGCATCTATAAATAGCGTGATGCTTCAGGGGCGGTAGTTCATTTACACCCAGTTTTGCGGCAGGCGGTATTTCCTACGTACCGCCTGCCATGCAGGCTATAGCTAGATCGATAATTGGGGCAGATATTCATATATTCGTGTTCTGCGTTATTAATTTCTTTTGAAATCGATTGTTTTTATGGTCTGTAAACACAAATATATGAATATCTGCCCCCCCCAAATTATCGAGCTAGCTACGGCACTGGCGAAACGCAAATTTTGTATCATCGCCTCTGATCATCGCCCATGATTGTATATTTTAAATTCCGATGTATATTAAAATACGTATACTTTCAAACATCAAACCTCGCATCAGACTTATAGTTCTTCAGCGAAACTTTCAGTATACATATAGGTTATAGCCATAGGCGAAATTGTTCAGTTTTGAGAGCAAAACTAATTGTTTTGCCGCTTTTGGGAGCTTTCAAAATGGTTGTAAAACGTTTGAAATGGATAAAAATTTACTATTTTCGACCCTCGACCTCGACGTACGACCCTCGTTATAAGCGTCTGAATTGCATTTAGGTAATTAGTTCCACAGTTTAGCTCCATCACAACAGAAGCTTTTCTTAATTAAATTAAGGTCGAGAAATAAGCGAGATTTAAAAAAAAGCTTTAAAATGTTTTCCACGTAATTTTAAAAGTTCTTTCAGATAAGGGAATCTAATTTCTATATTCATGCTATTTCCGATCATATCCCCCAACAGGGCCGTTCCTAGACGCGATAATGGGGGGGGGGGGTAAATTCATATATTCATGCTCGCTACCGTAAAAACAATCGCTTTCAAAAGAAATCCGTCGGCCAGATGACGAATATATGAACATAACCCCCAATTATCACGCTAGGAACGGACCTGTCCCTTTAATTAAACGACTGAACTTGCCCGGCTTCAATGAAAATAAGGCCGAAGTTTGACGCTTAAACTGAAATGCTTACAGCACAACATGCTCAAATATAAGTAATTGACTGTTTATAGTAAGTATATATAGCCTTTAATTGAATCTAGCGAGTGTACAAGTGTTTCTAGTTTAGTTTAATTGACGCGCATGGATCGATCAATTGAAACAAGAATTTGAAGCAGAAATCTTAGTCTTGGAGAGTTTAACAGCGTATTTTTATCTAGAAATAGGCAAACTAGTTTAAAATTATCTGCGTCTTATATTTCCTATCAACATGGGTGTACCGGAAGGAAAAAATTAAGGGGGCGGAAAGAAAATTGCCCGACTTTTCGAATTCTGCCCGACTAGTATCAAAAACATTTTTTCCGGAAAAATTGTTTTGGCGACCTTCCCCGCCCCCCCGTCGCCAAAAAAATTTCGGACAGTGTACCATTTTAGGGTTCAAAAAATTTTTCCGGACAACCAAATTTTTCCGAACATAACACAAATTTTCGAAAAATCGCAAAATTTGCAAAAAAATTGACTTAATTTTAGACAAAATTGACTGAATTTTAGACAAAATTGACAGAATTTGTCCCAATTTTTTTATTGCAAGCCAAAATTGCCCGACTATTGATCGAATATTGCCCAACTGCCCAAAAAACTTGGGGGGGGGGCTACCGCCCCCCGCACCCCCGCCCGGTACGCCTATGCCTATCAATAACAAGAGAAAACAAGCAAGAATGATTAAGGTTCGACTGTCTATAGTTGAAGCAAGTTGCCTAATTGTCTGAGGATTTTTAAGTTTTTTTTTGTGATTTTCTCGATAATATAGTCAGTATAATTCCGCAGTAACAAAAAGCCCCCAAATAATTTTTACATCAGCTTTTAGAGCCACAGTTTCTCTTTAAATTCCGTAAATTTCAAGGAAATTAGAGTTTTCCCGGATACGGAAAAATTAATTTTCAAAAAGTGTAACAATTTAGAATTTTTTGGATCGCAAAAAAAGACGATTTTTACACGCTTGTCTTGACATTGAAAAATCATTTGAAAAATTGCAAATTGGACCCACGTTCTCCATAAACATCTTATAAATACGTTTAAAAACGAAAGGTGAGGTTTCATCACACGCCAATTGAGAAAAACGAAATTTTCGAGAGGCCGTAGCTCACAATGTTTTTTTGCCAATTTCGCGAATCTCGGGTATGTGTCAGGTTTTGATAATTTTCGGCGTTTAAAATAATATTTCAGAAAACAAACCCCACCACGTTTCTGAGTACACATTAGAGTATCACTGGAAAAAATAAGAAGATTTTTTATTTTTCCTCATGTGCCACGTATTCTCGATTTTGCTCGGTTTTAGTGGACATTGTCTCTTAAAACTCTCTTTTACTTTTTCAGGATTTGATTGTCTGTATGTTGCAGTGGCTGTCTTAAAAATTTCTTTTACTATTTCAGGATTTGATTCTTTGTATGTTGCACTGGCTTTTTGCCAAGATTCCTTAAATTTTTCAGAATTCGAGTTTTTGTAATTCTTATTATATGACTTTTTTTTCTCGCTTTCTTTTTTTTTAAATTCGTTGTTCGACCTTCTTTTTTTCATGTATTCCTTCATGTATTCTTTTCTTTTTTGATTTTTTTTCATTGAGACGGACTTTTCTGAGATATATTTATTACTATTAGTATTAGATTGCGAATTTTGTGGGTTTGGTTTTTGTTTATCGAGGGTCCTGAAGGGGGGATCGCAATCCCATTTCCCACCTGAAATTTTGGCAAAATCCCAGTCCCAGTTGGAATTTTATTAGAAATCTCAGTCCCAGTTATTGAAATCCCAGTCAATAAAAACCCCTTTATTTATCGGTAGAATAAACAGTTTTAAGACCTTTTAAGCAAGTGGCGGACACTGCATGAATCCCGGAAATGGCATTTGCAGCATTCTGAGACGCATAATCAGAAAACCCAGAATTCCGGGCGCCAGAATATGCCTGTTTGCAGGTAGTGCTGTGAATAATATAGTTAACAACAAAAATCATGACCACAGACACCAAAAACGGATCGAAATTGTATTTTAAAATACTCAAAACGCAGAAAAATTGGGAATCGACTGGCATTACCTTAATCCCGTTCTCATTTTTGAGGACTTCATTTCCCATTCCCAGTGGCCAAATCCCAGTCCCAGCAACCCAAATCCCATTTTTCCAGTCTAAAAATAGATCAATCCCAGTTCCCATTTTACCCCTTCAGGACCCTCTTTATCAGTTGCTGTCTGATTTCCTATTTGTTGAGAGGCAGATTGCTCAATTGGCATTGTAGAAACATAATGCAGTTCGTCAAGATGTCCGATATAAATATCTCTTACATTTCCCTGAGCATAAATAGAGGTTACAACTGTACTTTCAGTAAAATTTTGCGCACTTTCTGTGATGTGAATTCTTAAATTTTTTGCATTCGCAACTGCCTGTATGATAATATGGTCTGCCCATGAGCCTAGCCTTGACATATTCTGTAAATAATGCGACCATGATTGTTCAGTATTAGACTCTATGAAATGTTCTGGGCAGTTTATTAAATGTTGGATTGCAAGAGCTCTTATTTGGGCATGACGACTTTCTGTTCGGTAAAGCTGATGACTTACACTACGAAATAAACAGTTACCGTCACTGACAATGTTTACTGGTTTTCCTCCTATTCGAGCTAGTCTTGTGGTCAATACTGACATATTTGAAATATTTACGGGACCTGGGTTTAACTCTACATCACCAGACCACTGAGCTATAAATATATGGAGAGCGCAACTATAGATACAGGAATTGAAGCCGGAAGTCGCGCGCGGCCGCCATCTTACTGTGACCACCTTGAGGAGTGAGCTAGTGTTATTAATACGGTATTTTCAACTGTTTTGTTCTGTTATCTCGCAATAGAGGAACAAATCAAGTCAAATATGGTATTTTAAGCAAAAGCACATGTTCAAGAATGTTGGGGACCTCTTTTACATTCAAATGAACTCAATCGTAAAGAAACGGGTCTATATTTTTGACGACGTTTCTGAGTGCGACTGAGATGAATCATGAATACAGTCGTGACAACACGTTTCAAATGGGAATTTCTGATAGAGATCGGTGAATTATACCATAAGTTAACACATGAGAAATTGGTCATGAACTTTATTGTTTTGGAAATGGTGAATTTTATATGGACAAGATCATAATATACTCATATCACCTCATATTTGTTTCTATCAACGCAAACAATTTATGTCGCTTGTGGGATTTGTTAATTAAAGGAACAAATGATTCAGGATGGTAGAAAAAATAGCAGGTGCGTTGTAGTGATCTTATTTATGTTAATTGTGGGTGCTTAAACGCAATGCCTTGTAAGAATATATACCATACCATCCCTGCTTGTGTAATATGTTCCTTATTAAAGTCATAGTCATGATTAATTATAACTCTTCTGAGAAGACCTCAATGGTGTTTTATTCCAAAGAAGCAGATTAAAATTAATAAATTTGAAAGAAATTGAAAGTTGTAAAATAATGGTATCTCATTTCTGTGCTTTTTAGATCCTATAGAGACAGTATAAAGTGAAGATGGAACAATGCTGCAAACAGTTACTTTCAGTTGCATGTCTATATATTGCATTATGTAAAAACAATTTAATTGTAAAGGGTCTCTAGTATTATAGGATCTGTGTAAAATCTAACAGCCTAATCACAAAAAAATGTATTGGTTATAAAACATTGTTTGTTGACTGAATACTGCAACCTGCTGAGATCATTTTAGCTTTGTCTTTTCTTCATGGAGTCAATTAGCTTTCAGGTTTTTAGGTTTCAAGAAATTGTGACATTGTTATATGTTCTGCCCTCAATAATACAGATCAATTAATAAACAGCATAATATGTATATTTTATGAGACTGAATGCTGACTTGACACACCTACACACATTACAATTGCATTAAAATACACTACAGTACTGCTTACAAACTTTTACTTTAGTCATTTTGCAGTAACAGTACTTTTACTTTAGTCATTTTACAGTAACTACTTTTAGTCATTTTACAGTAAAAAGACAAAACTATTAAGAAACGAATGAATTAAGGGGCCGACCATTTACCTTTTTTTTTTGGGGGGGGGGTGATTTATTGCTGGCAGGGAATTTTTTTCTGGGATCGTTATGTGCAAGTTGTTTTCTATCCCATCACCATGTATGTTTTTTTTCCACTCTCTTTCGCAGCATTTTTTTTCAATAGCTTGTGCTATTGGGTTATTCCAGAAAACATCCATACCACCCCCACAGAGGAAATAGGAAGGTAACCCCCCTACCCCCTTCGGATGTCCTAATACATTTACTATTATCAGAAACAATTTTTTCTCCCTTCCCCCTCGGGACGGCAGAAATTTCCTCCGTGAGGGGAGTATGGATCTTTTCTGGAACAACCCATTTAGATTCTTTGATTATAGTTAACGTTGAGTTTTCTAGCTTCATGCATTGCTTTTAATAATATATATTGCTATGAGGTATAACATTTGGTTCAGGGCCTCTTTTAAGGCAGGGCCATAGGAAGCTCTTTTCGATTGGGGGGGGGTCTGAAAGCGAGGGCCGAAGGCCCGAGGAAATTTTTAAATGTAAAGTCTCTGAAGTGCCATTTCCTGGACTTTGGGGAAGATTTGACAGAATTCTGATGGTCAGAAACCAGCGTTTTAGTGTGTTGAAATTTACAATTTAGTAGTACTAAATGGATGAAGGCGTATTTAATGAACTATATATTGGATAAGTTGCAGGAAAATATGAGTAATATCTTCATCCTTTGCAGTTTGTCATGGATTAAATGATAAAGGTCTGCATGATTTTGAAAATGATTATTAGCAAATTATTGGGGGGGGGGGGATTGCAACCCCCCCTGGTTGCTACGGCCCTGTAAGGATGTGTAACTGAAAGGGCCATATTTAGCAGGGGACCTGGAGAAGTTCCAGTCGGCAAGTATGTGTTGCTGCAGCTACTTGCAGCATATGTATGCATAGTTTAACTAATAAGTATGCGCCATAGGGCAGCAGATCAGGCCATAGTGATACCTAAGATTCTAAAACAACCGAGTCGACCATCAAAGGTGGGAGCCTCTAGAGGGGTCTGGTGGCATGCCCCCCAGACAATTTTGGATTTCTTGAAGCTCACTTTGATGAGTTTTCCAACAAGAAATTAACCTTACACTAGTCCCTGAAAATCAAGCCAGCTGATCTTCTGTGACTGGTCAAATCGATCCCTGCAACCATGGTGTTTTGCAACATTTTCCCACCAAATAATGGGACATGATATTTTTCCCTCTGTTAGTGCAGGTTTTTTTTTGTTCAGAATAGCCTTGCAGGAATTTTTTTCAAAATCAACTCCCCCCCCCTCAAAAGTTAAATGGTTGGCTCCTAAAAACAAAGCAGTGACAACAGTGGAGTAATAACCATGTATACAGATAGACGAGTTCTGTTAAACAGTTCACTTGCAGTATTACAGTAATTAACTAATTAACTAGTGAGTAAAATCATCTGGCACTAGATAGAGCAAATATTAATGTGGGTTTAATGCTTTTGAAGGCTTGATTTCAACCTGCATTTTTGTTACAACCATTTTTACCTCATACGAGGCAGTTAAACTTTATTTAGCAAAACACACTAAATGAGTATTTGGCAACAAACTACTGGAATTTCACACAGATCCTATAATACTAGAGACCCTTTACAATTAAATTGTTTTCACACAATGCAATATAATGCATATATATATATATATATATATACATGCAACTGAATGTAACTGTTTGCAGCATTGTTCCATCTTCACTTTATACTGTCTCTATAGGATCTAAAAAGCACAGAAATGAGATACTATTATTTTACAACTTTCAATTTCTTACAAATTTATTAATTTTAATCTGCTTCTTTGGAATATAACACCATTGAGGTCTTCTCAGAAGAGTGATAATTAATCATGACTATGACTTTAATAAGGAACATATTACACAAGCAGGGATGGTATGGTATATATTCTTACAAGGCATTGCGTTTAAGCACCCACCATTAACATAAATAAGATCACTACAATGCACCTGCTATTTTTTCTACCATCCTGAATCATTTGTTCCTTTAACAAATCCCACAAGCGACATAAATTGTTTGCGTTGATAGAAACAAACATGAGGTGATATGAATATATTATGATCTTGCATGTCCATATAAAATTCACCATTTCCAAAACAATAAAGTTCATGACCAATTTCTCATGTGTTAACTTATGGTATAATTCACCGATCTCTATCAGAAATTCCCATTTGAAAGGTGTTGTCACGACTAAATTCATGATTCATCTCAGTCGCACTCAGAAACGTCGTCTAAAATATAGACCCGTTTCTTTACGATTGAGTTCATTTGAATGTAAAAGAGGTCCCCAACATTCTTGAACATGTGCTTTTGCTTAAAATACCATATTTGACTTGATTTGTTCCTATGTTGCGAGATAACAGAACAAAACAGTTGAAAATACCGTATTAATCACAATAGCTCACTCCTCAAGGTGGTCACAGTAAGATGGCGGCCGCGCGCGACTTCCGGCTTCAATTTCTGTATCTATAGTTGCGCTCTCCATATATTTATAGCTCATTGCACCAGACACAAATAAGAAATTTCTGTTAGATGTCTTTATTCTTTGCATATTACATTTACTACTGCCCACAACTTTAATGCTGTATGACTTAAACAATTTATGTTTTCTAGTTCTAGCACGCTTTGTACTGTTTTTCAGAATTGCCAAGTTGTGCATTGTCATTGCATTGACAATTGTTTATGTACAACTCTTCGTATTCTCTTAGACTTAGCATGAAATGGCTTCCTAAATTTCCACATATATGCATTTGTTTGTTGCTGAATTATATCTTTTCGGTATCTTGTGGAAAGCAAATTGTGAAAGCAAGATGATTTAGGAATACACTGCTTAATAAACCGTTTTATTAAACGCCTACTTTTTCTATTTTTGTTCATCAAATGAACTAACTTTTTAACGGGAATTCTAGACGGCACTCGATCTCGGCTTTTGACATGTGTTAAATGTTTACTGCGTGATCTACTTCGACTAAAATTATTATATGGACGAGTTGATGGCAAAGGTAATACTTCTTTCACTATACTCGCATGTGTGTTATTGAAATTTTGTAATGCGGTAGAGTTTTGTTTATTTTCGTCTGTACTAGAATTGTGACATATTCCAGAATAACAAGTCTCATTGACCTTTGACTCATTCCCAAGGTCACCTTCGGTTTCATGAGTCACTTCCACGTTTTCGCGTGTATTCAATGCCACTTTAGAGTTCAATAGTTTCACATTTATAGTAGTGTTTATAGCAGTTTTGATAAGCTTTGATATAGATAGATTCTCGTTAGATCTGGTAGAATTCTCTTTGCACTGAACACGATTTTGCACCGTTGTACTAGACCCGTGAACAAGGTCTGTGACGGTAACACGCTGGCTACCTCCTTGCCTTTTTCTTCTATTGCATAAAGCTCACTGGCAAGTCAAGCGATTGGCGATAACACGTGGGCTATCTTCTTGCCTTTCTCTTCTATTGCGTAAAGCTCGCTGGCAAGTCAAGCGATTGGCGATAACACGTGGGCTATCTCCTTGCCTTTCTCTTGAGTGTATCTAAAAGTCGAGGGTCGAGAGTCGAGAGTAAAAGTCGAGAGTAAAAGTCGAGAGTCGAGAGTAAAAGTCGAGAGTCGAGAGTAAAAGTCGAGAGTCGAGAGTAAAAGTCGAGAGTCGAGAGTAAAAAGTCGAGAGTCGAGAGTAAAAAGTCGAGAGTCAAGAGTAAAAAGTCGAGAGTCGATCGAGAGTAAAAAGTCGAGAGTCGGCAAATGTCATCAGAAACAACAAAGTCAAAATATATTTAACCACGTTTAACACAATCTATATATATATAACTTTACATAGCAATTCAAACTTTAATAAAATTCAAACTGAAATACAAACTTTCCAATAAATATTGCTACAACAGCAGGGCCCGCGGAGCGTATTAGAGAGTGGGGGGGCTAAATCATCAATAAAACCCCCAATTAATAAATTTAGAAAGTTTTATTTAGATTTCTATTTTAATAATTTTGGCTGTCAAAAAAAGTGGGGGGGGCTAAAGCCCCCTCAGCCCCCCCGTCTCCGCGGTCCCTGAACAGTCAATAATAATAACGTGAACAAAAGAGATTGGATAAGAAAATAATATCGCATTTGACGCCTCAATCTTGCTAAATGTTTTCACATGTCATTTCATTCTGACACATGAACTCCGCTGAATTTTGACAGCCATCTCCAGGCTTGTAACTAAAATGTCACTTATCCATAAACGTACATTTAGGGAAGCCTCACATATCGATTTCGTCCATGAGAAACGTCATATGTTCGTTTCTCTGGAGACCCCGCCCCCACTCCCCCATAGAAACGTCACACATAGTTATCGATATTTTGTTCAATATAGTACACATAAGGTAATTTTCTACGGCCGGCTATTGGCGATGCTTCTGCGAGGAATATGTCATCTTCTGCTGACATATCTTTTTTTATTAATACTGTATATATGAACTTCAAAATTTCCAACGTTTCTCAAAACAACTTTTTTTGCATGAAATATTGATAATTTTAGCGCGGTTTTCTTGAAATTTGAGTGTTTTCAATGCAAGGAAGGCGTAATAATATAAATGTATATACGTTAGAACGAACATATGACGTTTCTCGTGGAAAAAATCGATATCGGTCAGGCTTCCCTTATATCAAACGAGAGCGTATTAAGAAATCCACGTTGATTACAATCTAACGATTCACACAATTGTGAATTCATAAATACGAGCCAGTAAAAATAGGATTCTTTTGACGTATGTCTGACTCTATCGGGTGGTAATATGTCTCGCACGTGATTGTAGTCCTAGTATTTATATGTAGCTTCACATATGAGTAATTTTTCGCGGAAATAGGTGCATGTAAAAGCGGGAAGGATGGACAGTAATATATAAGGAAGCGATAAAACTTGTTATTAGATAATAGTTATTATTATTGAATGTTGTGGCTAAATTTTTGCGAGAGTTTTTGTTTTATGTTATACTGGATTATTCCTTTGATTGTATATGCTTCTTGTTTACTTTAATTTCGAGAATTTGAGCATACTAAATTATGTTTCGCAAATATTGTTCTGTTGCTTTATGTTCCGTTACACAGGAAATGAAATTAGTTCAGCTGTCATAGGCGTACGGGCGGGAAAAAATCAGGGAGCCAGAAAGAAATTTACCCGACTTTTACCCACTGAATAAAATTTTCCGTGTAACTAAATTTCCAAAATTGTCGTTGGGAAGTAGACAAATATATTTTCCTATTTGTCGATTCCTCGTTACTTTTACATATTTCTGGTATTTTCAAATACCATATTGCATGTAATGTCTTCTTTTTAAATTTATTTCCCCCAATTTTTGCCCGAATTTATACGTTTATAATTTACATGACTTTATTTTGACTGGGCGGGGGGGACTGCCTCCCCCCCTCGCCCGTACGGCTATAATCAGCCGTTGTTACGGATCGGTTATATATTGTGTTAAAAGTATTTTGACATTTTTTGTTTCTGATGACATTTGCCCACTCTCGACTTTTTACTCTCGATCGACTCTCGACTTTTTACTCTCGACTATCGACTCTTTACTCTCGACTCTCGACTTTTTACTCTCGACTCTCGACTTTTTACTCTCGACTCTCGACTTTTACTCTCGACTCTCGACTTTTACTCTCGACTCGCGACTTTTACTCTCGACTCTCGACCTTTACTCTCGACCCTCGACTTTTAGATACACTCCTTTCTCTTCTATTGCATAAAGCTCGCTGGCAAGTCAAGCGATTGGCGATAACACGTGGGCTATCTCCTCGTCTTTCTCGTTTAAATAAAGAGCTCTGACGAGTCAAGAGATTTGCTTTAGTGTCGCGAGTTATTTACTTCGTAAACGCCATACAAACAGCCTTCTGTAAGTTGTTTACGCTCTCCTGAATAGTGGTGCCACAAAATAAATAATAAGACCAGAAGTCTCACTCGATGTCGGAATCTTTGATGTTGATGTCCCCGCGCATGTCGCCTCGCGCATCTTGGCCGTGTCTCGTTTCCAGTGCCCTAAACAAGTATAATTTGACAAATTTACATCTAAACATTAAGGAGTGAGGAAGTTAAAACAATACCAATCGAGTTTTAGAGCTTTGGTGACCATTTTAAAAGAATATATGATAAATTCAAAGGTAAGTCTATCGTATTGCATTGTCTTAAATGAATTCTCAGCTAAAATACAGCAATAAATGGATCATAAACTTAGCTAAATTTACTGTTGACAACGAGGTTGGCAGATCCATTGCTTTTTTGCCTTGAATAGCTTTACCATAGTCATTTTACCTTAAAATGTAGCTACTGAGGATATCTCTAAGAGATTTACACAGATTATTTGCACAATCTCACGATTAATCATGCTGATAACATGAAAATCCTTGTGCCATTCTATACTTGGCATATTCCCTACATCAATAGTTCACCAGCTCACTATTAATATAAATTCAATATATTTTTGAACCAGTCCATATATTATTATACACAATGTAGTATAGTTAATTTGACCATTGAGAAGTAAGGGTGTATCTCATTCCACAGACACTGCTCAATTTTAGGTTACATGCCATTGGATTGATATATAAAAAACACTTGTAAAACACACACATTATCTTGTTGATAGAATAGTTATTTGCAGTATACTAACTGTTGGCATACTTTATTTCAGGACTATCAATTGTTTTTGTCACTGGCAGTCTTTGAAATACAATCTTGCTCTGTGGCCTTTACTGACAAGTTGGCTTTTACTACATATGTGGCACTGACACTTCTTTAATTAATGCACCAGTCAATGTAAACCCCCCAACCAGGGAGGGGCAGGGATTTTGACTTGGATGGGTAGTAAAAAAGCAGAATTGTCCCCGCCCCCAGGGACGTCAATGTCCCCTGCATGTCTCTTACCCCCAGGAAAATAATTTTGTATAATCATAGATCAGCAATAGAAAATCAAATTCATTTATGTTGTTGTATTTAAACTTTTCTTGTCAAGAAAACTAAAACAGCAACACAGGATATATATGTTAAAGTTTGTTCGTTCACTGCAACCAGGTATATCAATCATGTTTCGCTCGCTACTCTGGTTTAAATAAATGATTACAAAGCCCAGTCGAATTGTAATCAAGACCCAACGTTTCGACACTCCAGTCTAGTGTCTTCATCAGGGGTGATCTAAAACTGCGATCGTGGCTTCTTAAATACCCAAGGGATGACGTCACCTGCCAAGAAGATGCATATATTCTTCTGGCAAATAGGCGCCGTCATCCCTATTCAAAGCATGATGACTCATATTTATATGCCACGCTTCTAGGCAAAGTCTTTGACCATAGCGATTGTTTGTGGTAATTACTTTAGAGTTTTCCCACGCAATCTCGTGTTTGGTGTAACATACATGTTCGGCTAAAGCTGATTTTCCCTTGTCTAAAGTTGAAACAGCCTTTTGATGTTCTTTTAGCCGTGTACCAAACTGGCGTTTAGACTGACCCAAATACTCTTTATCGCAGTCACCGCATGGTATAGAATATATAGCAAGAGTCTTCTGATATTTTTCAACAGGATCTTTTGGCTTCGCGAAAATATGGCCTAAGGTCAAATAGGGTTTTAAGGCAACCTTAATATTACAATTACTTAAGATTCTCTTGATTGGTTCTGTGACACCTTGAATGTATGGAACTATTGCAAAACCCTTAACAGAGGTATCACCCTCGGAGTTATTTTGGTTCCTACAAATAGGTGATCTCAGGCAATCATTAAGAAAACGCTTTGGGTAATTGTTTCCCCCTAAAACATTTAGAACATATTCACGTTCATTAGCTTGAGAATCACTGTTTGACGGCAACGATTCAGCTCTTTGAAGCAAAGTTTTTGCTACGGATTTTTTATGGCTTACTGGGTGATGAGAGTCGTATGACAAGTATTTGTCTGTGTGTGTGGGTTTGCGATAAACATCAGTCTCTAACTTCCCTTCGACAGTTCTGTGTACATTCAAATCTAAAAAAGCTAAATGTCCATTTATTTCACGTTCTACCGTGAATTGGATGGACGGCTCAATAGAATTTAAATGTTGCAGCAGAATATCGATCTCATTTGTAGAAACTGCAGAGATGACATCATCAACGAAACGTTTCCAAAACGATAGGGACACCGGAACAGAGGCTAAAGCTCTTTGTTCGACATCTTCCATTACTAAATTAGCAATTACTGCCGAAACTGGTGACCCCATCGCTGTTCCAAAAACCTGTTGATAATAACAGCCCTCAAACACAAAGTATGTGGCGTTGAGACAAAAAGACAGAAGATCAATAATATCTTCTACAGGCAAGAATGTTCTTTGTAACAAAGTGGCATCCTGTCTTAGTCTTTTTGCCGCAACCTTGATGGCAAGATCAACTGGGATATTTGTAAACAAGGAAACGACATCAAATGATACCAACACTTGATCTGCTTTAAGAGTTTTACCTCTTACAAATTCTGCAAAATGACAGGAATTTTTGACAGTGTTTTCGGTATTTCCCACCACAGGGGACAAAATGTTCGCCAAAAAACTTGAAACTCCATATGTAGGAGAATTCACAAAGGACACAATAGGTCTCAATGGAATTTCCGGTTTATGGATTTTCGGTAAACCATAGAAACGCGGAGATAG
>CACRXK020002633.1:0-14008 GCA_902702795.2 Paramuricea clavata
TTTTGGAAATGTTGCAATAAAAATCACCAAAATTAACGATCTCGTACTATATGTACATTTCCTCCATAGAAATAGTGGATATCTATTATTTTTATGATTTCCCTGAAAATTAAAATCGTATTTTGATTCGCGATTTTGTGTTCATGCGGCGAACATTTTATGATTTTTAATGATTTTTTTAAAACATCTCAAATATTTTCCTAAAATCAAAAAGGGCACCTTTGCCTGAGTGAGGATTTATCAGATCTTGTATGTGAAAAATTAATTTAGAATATTATAAAATATGGCGTCAGCATTTCGATGTAGGGTTATACCACAGAATAGTATTTTGTGGTTATACACCGGTGCGCTTTTTTGGCTGAGTCGACCTTCTGCAGTTCTATTCTGTGGTATGACTGTAAGCCGTTTGGTTGCATGGTTCCCCTGTTCTTTAGGGATTTTTCTCCGTGTCTGGATTAAACTAAACTGAACTAAAGTATAACTTAACGCTTATAAATAACCAGTGAGTGGGGGCCAATGAAATCTTGCAAAACAACAAAATATTGGTCATATCCTCATGTTCGTGTACAATAAGGTTATAGGATTATAGGATGGGTTTGCAATTGGGGTGAAAATCAAAGACAAATATCTTTGTGAAACCATGGATTGTAAAATAACTTTATTTATTTTATTATCCATGGTGAAATCGTGAGGATACTGACCGAAATATCAGCTGGTACCAGGTTGGGGGTGCTCAGAAAATATCTTTCAGCAGATGTCTTATTTGATGACCCTATTTGGAAAACCAACGCATCAGCTGATAAATTGTATTACAGGAGAGTGTGCTCGAGGCACCGGGAAATGTTCAAAGTTTTCAAAAATAAAGTACGCAAATATTGCGCCATGTTGTCAGGGTCCATTGTGAATATAAATGACAGTCACACCTGTTCTCAGTATTTTTGGTGAAACTCCTTCATATTCCCGGGAAATTCCGCGTAATCCGTCATACGTGAAATTCCGGCATGTTAATTCCGTGATATTCTCGGCGTTCCAGGTCGCGTGACTGCCAACTCTCTTGTTTCCGCGAACGGTTTGACCGACCAGATTTTGCCCCCGTTTACACTATACCGGATTGCTATCGGAGCGGGTCAAATTTTGTAGGTATTGAAAGGCTGTAAAGATTTTTAATCTCAGAGACCCAAATAAACATGCCCATTCTGTCAAACTAATAAGCATTTGCTACTAACCATTGCTCCTTAATTAACGGCAAAAGAAGATGTCGTAACGAGCGAAATCCTAGGCTAGCGAAGTCTAGCGAACCGGACCGGTCGGCTGTCCCAGCGATATCTATCCCACAGTGCAATTCGTGCAAATCGTGTAGATGAACTTCCGCTAAATTTTCCCGTCTGTGGTGCTTCAGAAATTTGGCAATCAAAACAGGGGAAACATATTTTTAGTTGTATGGTTCAACTTCCCAGACGTTTTATGTATACTCATCCGCCGTTATGGATATCATACAATGTAATCTTCTTGTCAAGACCAAGCGAAAGGTAAATGTTGTTATTATTTGCCAACAAAAGACCACAAACGAGAGAATATATTCACTAATCTGTGCTCTAACCTTGATTTTATTCAGTGGAAGAATCGCTGGGTCGTTTTACGGCGTGTAAACCCAGGATCTGGTATGTATAACCATACTTTATTATCTAAGTGTAAACCTTCACTCGAGATTAAAATACATAGACGAAGTGAATGCTTAAGCTGTTGTTCGTTAATGGACTTAAATCTCTGCTAATATGCAACCGCAGTTTTAGACAAGGAAAGTCGCAGTAATTCACACATACTCTTACGTTCTACTTCCGCACTTCTAGACTACATTTATAAATCGTTTAATGATAGCAGGACAGCAGTGCATGGGTTGAGTACAAAACAAACTTATTGTGTCTGTATTCTGTTCTACATGTTGTCGCCAAGAGTTGCTGAAAAACAATACAGTCTCTAATTACTCGAACATTATCAAGACGACATTTTAATATTCATTAAATTTGTATTTATAGCTGTCTTCCCTATTAACTTCGTAGTAAACATGGCAGGGAAATCTTGTTGTTTTCTCTGTACCATTTTGTATGGATTCCTAGCTGACCTTTCGGACAAAAATTGAAGATGTTCATTTGAATAATAAATTGTTTTAAAGTCGTAAACACAAGCTATTGTGGAGACGTCAATGTCACGCGAAGTGAATGCTTATCAAGTGATTCTTAGGAATTTCTGACTCAGCATTTAAAGAAAATTTACGTCAACGGATTTATACTTTACTTTTTTAGTTTTTTATATAAAATATGTCAGTGTGTGGCGACTCTCCTTTTGTCTTGTCTATAGTTTGATAAGTTATGTCTATAATATCTGAAGTACACAAAGTAATTTGCAATATCTGAATTATATTATATTAACAACATATATTTATTTACCTATGCCACCTTAATTTGCCTTCATTAGTGTTCTAATTGCCAATAAGGATATTACTCCAGACTTTCCTGTTTTCTAATTGGCCAAATATAACAAATTTAAATGAAAACTAAATTCAGTTTTTGTTTGCTATGCAGTATAAACTATAAACTTCAACAGAAAGGACCATAGCCAAGATGTAACATTGGTACAATCAATCTGTTTAAGGCCAGAGGCTGAGAATTTCCAGGGGGATCTAAGGGCTTACAGTTACTGAAACATTTGGATAATCTGAGAGCTCCAAAAATGCTATTTTCAAAAATATAAGCCCTCCTAATATAAGCCCCCCCCCCTAATATAAGCCCTCCTAATATAAGCCCCCTGTGTATAAGCCCACCATATTTACTAAGGCTGAAGTCCCCCCATGTATAAGCTTTATAATGGGCAAGTATTTATTAGCATTTCGTTCAATAATTTTACAAAAAAACTTATTCTTTCTAGTTTAGTAATTATCTTTCAACATGTCATGGACGAATCTTTGATGTAACTTCGGTCCATCCAAATTATATATATATATATATATATATATATATATATATATATATATATATATATATATATATATATATATATATATATATATATATATAATACAATAATAAATCGTTGTCCGTTGTACAAAAAGAGTGCTCAATAACAAATTTAATTGATAGAGCAAAATTAATAAAACGACAAAGAAAGGTGATATGGTTTAACCCGCCCGTCAGTAAGAACGTTAAAACCAACGTGGCACATAGCTTCTTACAACTCATCGACAAGCACTTCCCACATTCAACTCGACTCCATAAAATCTTTAACCGGAACACTGTGAAAGTGAGTTATTCCTGCATGACCAACATTAAGAACACTATATCCAACCACAATCGACATCTACTGGTAAGAAAGAACAAATCTTTCGATGGATGTAACTGCCGCAACAAGGACGAATGCCCTCTCAATGGTAATTGTCTTACGAAAAGCATCGTATATAAGGCTGAGATTACAACAACAGACGTCGGTGAAACGAAAGAGTATATTGGTATGACAGCAGGGAGGTTTAAAGCAAGATACGCCAACCACAAGAAATCCATCAACTCACCTCGCTATTCAAACGAAACCGAACTTTCTAAGTACACATGGAAGCTAAAACAAAGTAACCGACCGTATACTATAAAGTGGTCGGTTTTGTCGCATGCATCAGCCTATACAGCAGGTGCAAATTCTTGCAACCTTTGCTTAGAGGAGAAGTTTTATATAATTAAATCTCACAAAGATAGGTCGTTGAACAAACGAACAGAACTATTTTCAAAGTGCCGCCACAGAAACTCATTTAGCGCACGGAATTTTAAACGCACGCGCGCATGATGCAATCGCGTCAGCGGACCGTTGAATGAATGGCGCAAGCAAACTATTTAGAGTAGTATCGCCTGAAGATCGCTTTGAAAGCGTGAAACACTGTGTAGCGATTATATATATATAATATACCAGATGATCTTGATCTATATATACCAGATGATCTTGATACGCGGAAAAGTACTGGCACTAGTTGTCACATAGAAATCCATTTTATGATTAAAACAACTGAATATCTCCTGTAATATACTTTATTTCGATTCCATATTTTTGTCAGAGCTATAGTTCTCATAACCAAACATAATTACAAAAATTTCAACTAGTTTCATAAAGAATAACGAAAGATATAATTGACTGAATATATCAAAATGGATTTCTATTCGGACAACCCTTTCTGAGCGCTGATTGGCTAAAATACGAACACGAGATCACCTGTATATATATATATATATATATATATATATATATATATATATATATATATATATATATATATATATATATATATATATATATATATATATATATATATATATATATACATATATAAGATTAGAAGACAAACTTGAATTACTTCATCACAAAAGTCAACATCTTTGAACATTTTCATCTTGAACATTTTCATCTTAACATATTACAGAGTGTACAATTACACAACTAACATAACACTTGCAGAACTAGTATTGTTCAATGCTGAATTAATATAAACGAGTATGTTTATGACATTCAGTATATATTTCATAATTTCCAGTCTTAAATCCGTCTGACCGTGTAGCTCAGTAGGTAGAGCGTCGATCTAGTAATTCGAAGGTCGCGGGTTCAAGACCCAGCCGCGGCAGACAACATCTTTCTGCTTGCGCTGGGTATGGAAATGATATAATACGCACTCTAGAACATTTTCATCTTAACATATTACAGAGTGTACAATTACACAACCAACATATATATATATATATATATATATATATATATATATATATATATATATATATATATATATATATATATATATATATATATATATATATATATATATATATATATATATATATATATATATATATATATATATATTAGTTGTGTAATTGTACACTCTGTAATATGTTAAGATGAAAATGTTCTCGAGTGTGTATTATATAATTTCCATACCCAGCGTAAGCAGAAAGATAAAGTCTGCCGCGGCTGGGTCTTGAACCCGCGACCTTCGAATTACTAGATCGACGCTCTACCAACTGAGCTACACGGTCAGACGGATTTAAGACTGGAAATTATGAAATATATACTGAATGTCATAAACATACTCGTTTATATTAATTCAACATCGAACAATACTAGTTCTGCAAGTGTTATGTTAAGTTGTGTAATAGTATTGTTCGATGCTGTATTAATATTTTCTGCTTGCGCTGGGTATGGAAATTATATAATACACACTCTAGAACATTTTCATCTTAATATATATATATATATATATATATATATATATATATATATATATATATATATATATATATATATATATATATATATATATATATATATATATATATATATATATACTTATATATATATATATATATATATATATATATATATATATATATATATATATATATATATATATATATATATATATATATATATATATATATATATATATATATATATATATATATATATATATAACAATTCAAGTTTTCTTGATATAATATAGAGTGCTCAATACTTTATTGTAGAGCTAAATTTATTTAATTATTTATGAAATAAAGTACAAAACAAACGTTGTTACTCAGAGTTTCATGCCTGAGTTTACAGACAATCTTCGGACAACTAAAGTTCTGTTAACTAAATTTGATGGTTTTGTTTTGTTTGCTTGCGCGTGCATGATTGCGCACGTTGTTCGATTGCACGCGAATGTATTTTCCCGCCAGAAATTGTTTTTGATGGACGCAATTCGAGAATATTTCACTTCTTTTGTTGAGCAGCGAGTTCTTTTTAAATTTCATGATGAAAAGTTTTTCGTCGCTACACAAATTGCACTGATTACGTCCGGATCTGTATGCACTTGAATGTTTTAAGATGGTCCATTTAATTTTGTATGGGCGATTGCTTTTCTTCAAACTCCATACGTACTTCGACAGTTCAGTGTTGTTTGCATACATAGCGATGTTGAACGATTTCTGGTGGTTCCTAAAACGCTCCTTGAAAGTTGTAGCCGTAATTCCAATATAGTGCCTTGTTTCGCCGTTGTCCTCTGCTGCGATCTTTGCATGGTAGACAATGCCTTTGGTTAAGCATTTCTTGTTGAGAGGACACGTATTCTTATCTCTGCAGTTGCATGTTTTGTTGGTGGGCGGCACAGGTGTTGCCAACACCACCATTAAAACCATGCAACACCAACACCTGTGCCACCCACCAACAAAACATGCAACTGCAGAGATAAGAATACGTGTCCTCTCAACAAGAAATGCGTAACCAAAGGCATTTGTCTACCATGCAAAGATCGCAGCAGAGGACAACGGCGAAACAAGGCACTATATTGGAATTACGGCTACAACTTTCAAGGAGCGTTTTAGGAACCACCAGAAATCGTTCAACATCGCTACGTATGCAAACGACACTGAACTGTCGAAGTACGTATGGAGTTTGAAGAAAAGCAATCGCCCATACAAAATTAAATGGACCATCTTAAAACATTCGAGTGCATACAGATCCGGACGTAATCAGTGCAATTTGTGTAGCGACGAAAAACTTTTCATCATGAAATTTAAAAAGAACTCGCTGCTCAACAAAAGAAGTGAAATATTCTCGAATTGCGTCCATCAAAAACAATTTCTGGCGGGAAAATACATTCGCGTGCAATCGAACAACGTGCGCAATCATGCACGCGCAAGCAAACAAAACAAAACCATCAAATTTAGTTAACAGAACTTTAGTTGTCCGAAGATTGTCTGTAAACTCAGGCATGAAACTCTGAGTAACAACGTTTGTTTTGTACTTTATTTCATAAATAATTAAATAAATTTAGCTGTACAATAAAGTATTGAGCACTCTATAATTATATCAAGAAAACTTGAATTGTTATATATATATATATATATATATATGTCTCCACCTTCCCTTTCGAGTTTATAAGGATCAAACAGCGTTGCATTAACCGAGCTTGGTTTACTGGCATGCAGGCACAAAATTTTAGACGACACTTTTATGGGAAAAATTTTGGCTATGAATATAGTTCATAGCCGCTTTATTGAAAATATTTAATGAAATAACATATTCTCTGACATCAAAATAATACTGAAGTCTAGATTGATTATATAAATGTTCTATAGCCAGTAAAGATGGCAGGAATATACGCCAAAGGCTTTGCAATTCGCCCTAAGCATTGAGGGACGAATCAAAAGTCTCCCCACCCGAGACAATGCAACGCTACATGGCCTCAACCATACACGTATTACGTTACATATTAGAAAATTCTGAAAGAACATCACAAGATATAAACCTCAAAAATTATGAAAATTGAAGGCAGTCGCCCTTGCAGACTGCTCCAAAACTAGCATACTCGATATATGGAAACTGGTATAAATGTATACCTAGCGAAGTCGTTGATCAGCTGCCCTTGCAAGCTGTCTGAAACATGTTCTACAACATGGTAGCAGTAGCCCCTGCTAACTGTCTTGTCATTATTAAACTGAGTATTACGAAAAAATGGCAGCTGCCCTTGCTAACTGCTGAAACAAGTCTTAAGTGTATAGCACAAAGCAAGTTGCACAACCAGACAATAATTTGGCAAGCCTAAGAAAAACGTGGCAGAAAGGTATTGTCAGCCCCTGTATGACAACATCGCCCTGCCACCCTTAAAGCCTCCACCAGACAACACCCCGCATTGTTGTCCGGGGGGGGTTAAATATCTATAATTTATGACGCTGTAAGGGTTGAAACTCAAATGTATTTGTGAAATGCATTGGACTTCCAACTACCCAAGACGCGAATCTGCGCATCAGACAAGCCCTGCTCAGCTGCGAATGATGCTGCACCAATTCGGAAACTGTGAGATTTATAAACCGTAGGATTGAGGTTGCAAAATTTTAAGCATTGATTGAGATAAGACATAAACATGTTTCTCGGCACCGTCGCCCCCACAGGAGTCATGAAAATTGGCCCAGGAGAATTGCCACGGCGGGTCAAATAATTGCACAAAAGTTGTACAGGGCAAGGCTTGGGGGTTGGCTGACAATAAATGGCCATGGAAAACGGGCGTTGGTTGTAATTGTGTTTATAGTCAGTGAAGGTTATTTTAAAACCAATTACTTCACTGTCTCTTAAGAGTTTGGTGAGTTGGTTTAAATGTAGTGGAATAGGAGACTGCTTTGATGTCGAAGTTAGTTCGCCAATACGTAGAAAGGCGAAGAATGCCAGAGCACACATGGCTTTAAATTGGCATTGATCATATGTAGTGGTAATACACTGTGAAGCAGCCATAAGTAATCGGGTAAGGATTGGAAGGGTTATTGGTAACCGACTATCCAAGCGAAGCTCAGTTTTCCATAGCCCTTTAGCATTTGCATAATGATTTTGTTGGGTCAGTCAAATTGAAAAGTATATGTGAATACCCGAGAGCAGGGACATATGTGTTGACAGTTGCGGTGGCGTACCGCCGATCAAACATGTATGCAATGAAAAGTGCCAAAGTATGAGGTGAAATAGGCAATGTGTATGAAATAGTATCAGATATATGTAAATAGAAATGGTCAAAAAGTTTCCAAGCGCGTTGATAAGTAAGAATCGAAGAGCGCTGTAGGCTGGATCGTGTCAAGAGGGAAACACATTTAAGTCTTGTTTCGTCTCGCGATTAAGCCTGATAAGGTGATGAGATAAACGGATGCCGTTACAATGTTACCACCCCCTAAAGTGGCAAGCAATATGGCGAATTCATGATTGAATTCCAAGCTTTCACCAAAATGGCAATATCTCAGAAACAATTGCATAAAAAAGTCTGATCTTTTCAATCAAACATGAATGATATATGATTGACCAAATTTAGTTTAGATGACCTTGCATACCTATATATATCATTAGTTTTTTCAGTCAGTATTATTTATCAAGCAGTGACACTTTGTTTTTCATGTCACTCATCACCTAAAGGGGCAATATCTCCATAAATTTATATAAAAACAAAAAAAAATTCATTTACTAAATTAATACATATCTATATTACAACCAATTTTCATTTTTTGGGATATGAATTACGAAATTATCAAAAAATTTAAAAATTACTTCTTTGCTTTTTTTGGGCATCCTGTTTACAACATGAAATTTAGAACAGTAACTAAGTGTTCAAGTTCAACAAAGTGTGCAAGCCAAAACACAGTGTTTGTACATCTTTAAAGTTTTTGATTGCTTCAAATATATTTAAAAAGACACATAGTGCTTAAATTTATTTATTTTAATATAAACCAAGGATGGGAAGGTGAGAAAATGGGAATTTTCTGAGGTGTTTTTAACACAGACAATGACAGCCGACATTTTGAAAGGCACTCTGCGGTGACAAAACTAAAAGCTATTCACTTCTGTACTCAAAGCACTGAAAAGCATCATAAAGAGAAAAACACTTTAAACACACGTCAGTTAAGACTTTTAGCTCAATATTCTCATGCTTCTATTGGGAAAGCAACGGTTTAAAAGCCAAAATTATTTTGCGCGGCAATGTAGGCTGCTATAAAATGTCAGACAGGCGGTTTCTTTTGAAGTCTGGCTCTGAAAAACAATCTCTTTTTTTGAGTTTGAAATAAGCCTTCATAAGGACTATTGTGTAGAAATGTTATCTATATGCTCACATGAAAAAGATAACCTAATATTCAGGTATTCCACATAGCTATAAAAGGGTGAAATAAGAACTTTCATCTTTGGTTGTTTGTCAGACGTGAGAAACCACATTAGTGCCATTTTGTCGCGCGTGCTATTTTATAAAATAAACACCTCAAAACCATAAACTTTTAGTTCAGAAAATTACAAAGTTTCCCATAGAGGTTATTAAAAATGTTCTAGTGAAGCGATTTCATGATAAATAAGTGAGCAATGGGCCCAAATGAACTGCTAAGGTTGGTTTTTGTTAGGACTTCAATTTCATGGCTTCCCGCAAAGGAAGCCATTTCAGAGAGAAGCGACATTTTGCAAACAACCGTCGCGACCTATTTTGATAACTTTTCCTTCTGATTCAACGTGTAGTTACTAGAAAATGATGTTGCATCAAACATTATCTGCTTTATCGATTTAAAGTTTTATAGGGGATATAAAAAACAGTAAAAATGCATTTTGAAAGCTTTACAACTCAAGTGCGGATTTTTTGAATATTCGCACGCGGCAAGCAAGCGTGTTTATTCAATACACTTATTTTACACCACAATACGTCTGAAACGAGTTGTCATTTTAACACTAAATTGATGAAAATAGATATAACAGTGATTTTGGAATATCCTAGTTATTTAGTGTAATTTAACACTCGAAGTATTCGTGCCAAAAAGGTCACGTACGCACACAGTAAGTGTCGTTTGAAATATACTTTAGCTAAAATAACAACTTGAACAAGAAGACCAACAATGTTCATCTTCTTGTGATTTCCGACTTCTATTTTTAATATAGTTTGGAGAAATCCTAATCTTTTTGTCTGAAAATCTCGCGCATGGTTCACAGAAGAACTTGGCCCCAAAACGTCAATACATTCGCTTTCCTTTCATGCCAAATTTTCGTTGTAGATAATTCAAAAACCTCTTCTTTTTTCTCTTTTAAAACTTCCTGTGAAATCCGTCTTTGCAACAATGTCGCCATTATTCATATTCATTATTTTTGAAAAACTAAGGTTTTAAACTGGAAAAACATTTGCGAGCTTTTGGGCGATTTTCTTGCATGATACATCATTGAAAAGCTCGAATTTCGCGTTCTATTTTCGTATCCGTTGCTAGGCAACCGAATAAACACGTGCTCAAATATCATGCCCGCAAGTTGAGGTGTCATTTATTTGAGGGCGTATGCCGGCACATTGCCAGTTACCCACTTGCCAATCTCCGGGCGCATTGCCAGTTAATGAGTTAAACTATCAATGGCAATTTTTCTTTTAAATTTAAATGCTTTGCATCGAGAAATATTTATTAATGTTGAAGATCAGCCTTATAAAGCAATAGGAACACGTAGTTGAAACGTTAACAGGCAATTAAGTATTGAAAGTTATTACCATAGCACATTAAACTACAGTTATTGATTGTGAGTTTTATATTAACAACCAAAATGGACATTTATAAATCATGAGTACATGTAGGAATTATGAGATAGTAACATGCACACTCTTTTTGCAAGAGAAACTACAGTATAAACATTTCCAATACAAATTACATTCTTGACCAACAGATTAGTTTAAAATCCTATACCCATTTATAATCTATTATATAAAAATACAAGTTTTTTAAATTACTCGGGGAAGATCAATTTCTTTAACTGTTGCCAGAATAGATCTACAGCTGTCCTTGATCTTGATGAAGTCACTGGTTGCAACTGGATTGGAAGCTGTGGCCAAAAAAACCTCCAAATCTTGAGCACATTGTTTCAAGTGGTTCACCTGGTCATGCAGAATGCCAATGGCGACAGGCAATCTGAAAAAAAAGGCAGTGGTACAATTTCGGAGCAATACACAAATATAGAAATATACAATATAGAAATATTTTATTCTCAGATATATTCAAATTATTATGGTTTCCAAACTATGGAAGTGTGAACAATCTTGGAAATCTCATTTTCAACTTAATTCTTTACAATTTCCAGAATATTTCTATGGTGTCAAAGAGGTCCAAATTTTCTCATGATATTCGTTTAGTAGTTATATTTATGACAGTGGTTTCAGTTTCAGAGAGTAAGTATTCGTTACTTTAAAAATTTTAAAAAGAAGTAACAACAATAACAACAACAACATACCTATCAGCATCATGCTCAATGTGTCCAGCATTATTTATTTTAGAGAGTAGATGTTGAACTCGATTCCTCTCATATTTCCGATGGGGACAGTCATCATGGGCAGAAACCTTCTTGACGTCCTCTTCCTCTGTCATATCCAGGTATTGGAATACAGCGTATTCAATCTTGCACAGACTGCCTCTTTGCTCAGCACTAAATGATGTGTCATCACTAGCCAAAGGAATCTCAAAAACGGCAGGATGCATTGTTCGAAGCCTTACAATCTCGCTTGCCCAAGTTGTGCCACTTGAATCAACAAATGCCTTTGGCCTAACAACTACAAAGTGACTGTCATCGTCAACAAGCGTAGTGATTTCTGAACCGATATGCATTGTTCTCTTTGTCATGATACAATGCGCAGATGGTGTTTGGTAAACCATGGTCTCTGGCCAGTCATATTTCGGCAGTTGTTTAGCCCCCTCATTTGCCAGGTTGAGAATCTTTACCCTTCTGGTTTTTTCACATCCTTCAGACTGGTCTGACATAAGCTTTATCGTCCATTGAGTGGAGAAGAGAGTACTTGGTACTTTCATCATCCTTGAAGAGAAAAAGCTTGATGTTCTTTACATGGGCTCTTTGGTAGTGCGTAGATTCATTATCCTTGTCTTCAGCTTTGGGAGGTTTGGATGTACAAAAGAGTCCTTTTCCTAAGTGTTTTGCCTGGATAGATCTGGTGTTTCTTGGTCTTGACCTATTCCATACTGTTGTAGCTGATTTCAACAACTTCTTGCCATCAGTTTGACGTTTGTGGTTTACAATGCCCAGAAGATCATTTTTCTTCACTCTCCTACAAAATGTAAAGTACTGTTGATCTTAGGAATCCGTATATTTAAAACATGTTGCGGATCCGCTAAATTAAATTCCTTAATAACGTGTTAATGTACTCCAATAACATGTAAAGTACTGTACATGCATTTGTGAACCTTCATCTTTAAACCATTCCTGTTTATTGTTTGCCCATTTTGTGCTTTTCGCATATACATGTATATCATATGATATTTGGTTTCAAACACTCTATATTCACATACCTGTTCACATACATCACTGTATTGTGTCTTCTTCCATGATACGTTGCTTTATCCTCTATGCTTTTTGCAACAAAATCTTCATCTTCCTCATCTAGAAGTACTGGAGCACCAACCCCGAGTCGTCTTCGTTTTAGTCGACGATGCTCATCCAGATGGTCAGCTGTTCGTTTTACCATTTGCTGAAATTTCTGCTTTGACGTATTACTGTTATGTTCCTGAAATGTAAATACTATTTTATATCTGCCTATATGTTTATCTGTCTGTCATGTCTGTCAAACAAATAATCTTACACTCATCAGAAATATTATTATTTGTACTGAACATTATGTGTACCTGAATTTCTTGGACTGGTCACCTGTTCTTTCAAAGCTTCTATTTCTGCTTCTTTGTCTTCTTTCACATGCGGGGGCCATGACTGTCCAAATTGCTGAATAGCAGTTGCCTTCTGAGAAATTTTGTCATTCAAACTTTTTTCTTTATCTTGAAGACGAACTATGATTAAATCTCGGGCAGTCATCTTGGTTTGAGCGATTTCAGTGACTACGTTAATCACAGTTGACTTCTTTGACAATAATTTGTCCACATTGAAACAAAGGTGTGAGAGTTCACCTCAAGTCTTTCCATAACACAACAGAAGTTTTGCACATTCTTTGTCCCATTCTGAATCCATTGATGATATAATAAGATCCATAATGTCAAGTTTATGACCTAGCTCATGTTTTAACCTGGTGAATATGATTCAACCGTATATGATTAAAAAATGTGTTGCTACTTCGCAATGTACCATTTGTCCTACCATTTCTTTCTAAAACCTAACCATATTAATCTACCATAACCCTAACCCACAACCCATATTCATACAGCAAAATGAACTAGATTAAACAGATTGACATCTAACTACAACATGTATGGTATATTTATATTAAATGTAGGCATATTTGTGATTCATATTAAAATGTTAAAGAAACTGACATTAAACATCTCAACTTTGGAACTTCCATATAAATTATAATATTCAACAAAAGGCCATTTGCAATTATAAAAATCAGAACTATAGGCATGGTATTTAAGGCTCAAAAACTTTTTTAACCCCCCCCCCCTTTCTAGGTTAAAACTTTTTTACCACCCCTATTTACAAGGGTAAAACTTCGTCTGCCCCCCCC
>CACRXK020002633.1:14028-41719 GCA_902702795.2 Paramuricea clavata
CCCCCCCCCTCCCATTTACCAACCCCCCCTCCCCATAAATAATGACCACTCCCTTAGACAGCAATCCATCTGCACATATGAGTGAAGTTCAAATGAACTGTACACATTGTAATTTCTCCCAACTTTATATGCTGATAAATTGCCTCAAGATGCATTGTGTTTAGTCAACACTACTAAATATCAATTTATGGTAGTTTTGACTAAGACCAACACTAAATATCTTATATTCCATGCATTTTACAAACTTACACACACAATGGAGGTAGAAGATTACATAAAGCAGCACAAACACAAACAATGTCATCGACCAGTGGAAGCAAACTAATTGGCAACTCATTCTTTAAAATGTGAAACACTTTCATTCTGCCAATTGCTTGCTCGTGCCAATTGCTTGCTCGACATAAATCCTCACATTAGCAATATTTGATGTCTTCCTCACATCTGACGGTAACATCTGCATGGACTTTGCCTTGCTTGGTGGGATGCACAATGTTGCCATCTTCATCATGAGTTCCTCCCTGATCTTGAACCCTCTATCTGCCATGACCTCATCATATAACCATATGATGAGGTCATGGCAGATAGAGGGTTCAATGAGGTAGAGGAACCCAGGATCACAAACAATGAAAATGTTGGTTGCTCTGCCACCATATGCAGGAGAAACATATGAAATTGCACCAGTTGGAGTTATAGCCACTAACACTTTGTAGGTATAGTGATGCTTATACTCACTTCACATTGTTGCAGCCAAATCCAATCCACTTGGGGTGTTGGTGAAACTCTCAAAGCAATCAACTATACACCTCACCTTTGGGTAGAGCATTTTGAAGCAACTTGGTAGGTTTGCTTTTACTTGAGTGCAAGTGGGCCAAATGATGAGAACTGCCAACTCCTTTGACATTAACTTTATCCATGTAATAAAGATACTGCTAATAGAGGCAGAGGAAATCTGAAACCTGAAGGCTAAATCATCAGTCATTAGTGCAAGTCTGAGTCTGATGAGGGTACAGAGAAATTCCTGTTCTAATCCCAGTTGCAAGATATTCGTCAAGGGGTGAAACAGGTCTAGATTCTCGTTCTGTTTGCTGTGGGCCTCTCCAGTATTGCATGTTCCTTGCTTTAGGAGACAAGTGATCAAATAAACACTTGAATGCTGCCATTGAAGGAATGCCAGTGTAAAATCTCATATCACACTCTCTGGTCAGTTGCTCAAATTGAAATGGAATGACTGGCAGATGCTCGTCTTGCTCAGTTGAGCCGGATCCTTCCTGGCTTAGCTGTTCCATTTCTTCATCTCCAGATTCAGGTTCTTCCCACTCTCAGTCAGTATCAAGTGCCCTTTTTGTCCCAGTTTTACGTTTTGTTTGTGAGGGCTTACTCTGGTAGTCCGACAAGGTTAAAAACATGGATGGGTAGTCAGTGTCAGGATTACCTGGGGTTTGTTTGCCCTTTGGGAAGTGATTTGAGCAAACAAATGTTCCAGACGCACCTGGATTTGGATTAAAATCATCCTTCCTGCCTTTTAAAACTTGCTTACGCCACATTTCAGCAGCCTTTTCATCTTTTGGCCATTTGTGGAAACGAAGAGTCTCAACATGTGATCTCTTCACCCAAAGGTCTGGATAGCGTCTATCATTGTCACAACAGCCGACCGCACAACGAGCATTACTCGGCATGGGTAAACCATTCTGCACCAAAACTCCGCACAATATTACTGGCACACACATATAAACTTCTCTTAGAAATAGTTTTATTCCCAACAAAAACGTTCAGCAGCGATCTGTAGTTTGTAATATCTCGGCGAAGCGAAGCTATCAACTGCAATGCGACACCACTGATAACATATTTTGAAACAACAAAATAGCACCGGCAAGGCGCACAAGATATCAAATTACATGTTTGCACTCCATGTTGTTTGCTGTATGATAAACTTTTATGTTCAGCGAAAATGTCATCCATTACGGGTGTTAAAACTCGAAGCAACCAAATGTTTTCATATACACGCTGACATGTAAACAATACTAAACTATAATAAACAGCACGCAAAACATCCCAACGAACTCGCCATATTTTAACACTTCCAGGACTTTGATTCAGATGAAATCCCGTACAGACATCAGAAAATACCCAGAAATTCATCACAACTTGTAAAATTGAACGATTCTCTAATATTTTTGCAGAAATTTGACAAATTGTGCAAACGTAATTTTCCCGCTCCTAATATAAAATAGTATGGGAAATGGCACTGGCCGCGCGCTCGCCCCAATGTGTTTGCACCTCTTGAGCCAATGGCGTCGGAAACCTTGAATCCCCCTATTACTTCAATAGTCGGCATAACAAAGGTTATTTTAGGCTGTTCATTTACTTAATTGGTTTTTGTCTGTTTTGGTGTTCTTTTTCTTTCCTTTCCAGTGTCAACAGGATTGGCACTTAGTCCAAAGCCACCAGGTTGGTATGCCATCTTGTTGCCTTTTGACTTTTGCTGTGCCCTGAGTTTCTGTCTTTTTTCTCAGTACTTCATACTTTCCTTTTTAGCTGCCATCTTCAGTCTGGTGTCATCCTGCTTTCTAAGAGCTCTCATTGCATGGACTCCAGGGGTGACACCACACAAGTTCATTATCACAGCTTTGCTTGCAGCACCAGTGTTGAACACAGCAACTGTCTATCATACTGCAATACCTACACGCCTTGCACCACAGAACTTGGTTTTCGGACACTTGGACCAAAACACTCCATTAGCTGCCTCGTTCCGGTTCTGGGTCATCCCTTTGAAACACCTCCTCAAGAGGTCATCATTAGATAGCCTTGTAAAAAGTGGGTCCAATTGTTTCATAAAAACCTCAGGTAACTGGTTATCTTCATTGTACAACTTAGTTCCGTCAGCTTTGTCCTTCCAGTACTTGCACCATGTATCAGATGATTTGGGACAGTATTGGTGTTGTTGTTCTGGTGTTAGCTTATCATTCTTTATCATGTGGTGCTGAATGGCTTTAATGGTGGTCCTCATCCCTTCCAGATTTCCTTTGTTTCCCCAAATTGCCTTGTCGTAATAGTTTTGCATTGTATCAATCACCTTGTCTGTCAACCGTCCTTTTCCTCCAACCGATTTACCGTCCAAAAGTTTCTTTCCCTTCATGTCATTCTTATACCTTCTCAAACCACTTCCAAGCCTCTTCTGAACATGCCCCACACATTCCTCTTTCTTAATTTCATAAGCAGCACCAAACTTGTTATCCAGTGCCTCCTTTACCCGGCCAAAACTACTGCTGTCTCCATCACCAACAAAGGTTGTATACTTTAATTTTCTTGTTGCAATACTTCTGCTAAATATGTCAACAGCAGACACAGCTTCCATCTCTTCAGATGATCCTACATGGTTCACTTCACATTTTGGTTCACGAGCCTTCTTCCTCTCTTGGAACTCTTTGCCTTCATGATATTGGTTGTTATGAGCTTTACATTCATGGCAGAAGAGTGATTTTTCTTCATAATTTAGGATTTCCCCAGTTGCAACTGAGATAAGAAAGATCACTCCGATTTTTGATGAGTGACCTCTTTTCTGCCAGGTACCGTCAACTGCATGTCAACTGCAATGCATATTGCACAGAAACATGAGCAATCAAATCTTCGCCGTCCTCTTCAATATCATCCGGACATTCTGACATAACCTTTCCGAATAACATTTTGGCAGCATCTTTCATTACTTCTTCGGCACTGGTTTTGGCAGCCTTCTCAATTTTAATTAGATGCTTATTGTATGCATCTTTAGCAACTGGGGGAGGTTTCATACCAGCACAGAACTGTGTCAATCCAACATGCCCAAATTGATGAGAAGCCAAAGCTGCTCGACAGGTTGACTTCATGAGACCCACCACCTTTGCCACCTAGTCGATTGCTTGTTGGTAATGGAGTCACCACCTCACAAGACGAACATTGCAGGAATAATGATTCTGACAAACCTCTCTCGCTGTTTCGTTGATAAAGTTTTGAAGTTGTTTTACGACAGGAACTACATACTGCTGCGGCCGAAATGCAATCGCTCAAGAGAGTGGCATCTTGTATTTTAAATTCGGTTGCAATTTCAACATCATGTGCCAATCCTAAACCAACTTTTCTTGCTTGTTCACAAGTCAAAATTCCTCGGCTGCTTTAGAATTTCTCAAAAGAAGTTTTTAGAAGCTTCTTAGTCGAGACACTTTCGCGATCAGCAGTTGTATTCGTTGGTAAAACCTCGCTAACACCAGATGAACTCTGAGGATTGGCGCCCCAAGGATTGGCATCATTTGTAAATTTGTCGGCCATCTCCGTCTTTTGCCAGAAAAACCCCTTCTTTCTCCATGCTTTATCCTCTCTCACCATTTCCTCGTTAAAAAATAACTTAAAAACGCTTTGTAAACAGCTGGATTGCAAGATATTGTATACCAAGTATAGCTACTCAAACATGTAAATTCATGTGCGATGTAAACACAAGGGCCTGATCGATGTTTCAACCTGCAATCAGGCGATATTTTAGTGCAGGCATAAAGGGGGAAATGGCAAAGGGGTTGTCATGAAAATATCATGTATTTCAGGGGTAGAAAGTCCATAGCAACCAAAGTAAACAAGTCATCCTAAATGGTTGCTATGCACAATTTTATGACATCCTTCCATAAAAATGGATATTTTGAAGAAACTCTTTCAAATACCAGAAAAAAAGTTCAGGGTGCGAAAATACAATAAATAGTGAAGTCAGTAAAGCAAAAAAAAAATTGAAAATAATTTAAACTGTCGATCAAAATTTAGGGTAGACTAGCACCTTACAGCTGGGTGTGAAATGTGGCACCAAAATGCTTCGTTTTATGCTAATTTTTTAACAAATGAGGTCATAACTTCTAGACATTTCATCCAATCACCACAATAGTGAGTATATTTGTGACGTACAGAGCAACAACAGAGTGTAACAGTTGGACACTTATTGTTGCCGTGGAAACCGTATGACGTCATTGAATGACAAAGAAAACACAAAAACTGAAATTAGATACTTTATTACTTAAAAAACCATTACAAGAGTGTTGTATGGCATGTTATATGTCAAATAAGCAATACTAGTTGGTAAAATGTTACAAAACTGTGTTACCATGGAAATATGATGACATCATAATGACATCATAACGACATCATAGCTATGAACAACATGCACTTAAATACACATTTTTTCATCACAAAACATCAATTTTTAAAAACTAAGTGTGTGTTGGATAGCATTACATGCTCAACAACACGATAGCATAAATTAAAGAATGAATAGAGGGCTCATTCCTTTGATGTTTTTGACACTGCCGCCTCGCACCGGAAATTGACGGCTGACATGTTGCTGGCAAGTAGATTGCAGCAAGTATAATAGGGAAATGTATTGGTGAGAACTGTATTTTCAGTAATAAAATGGAAAATTTTCGTGATCTTGTCTTTTATCGTATTTTCTGTGGATAGTACATTAAAGGGGAAGGTAAGAGGAGTGTATTTTTGTATTTATGAGATTAAGGACTGTATTTAAAGTGATTGAAATTGTTCGTAAGAGTGAGCTGAATGTGGACGCAAGATACGCACATAAAGTGCTAACATGGAACTGTTCATGCAAATGAATGACATGTTGGATATCTAAAAAATTGTCGTTAGATATAACTTTCCCGGACTATTTACGTTTATATTATATTCTTTCTTGGAGTTATTTTACACAATTTTGTGATAAAATTGTGTGCTATATACAACAGTATAAACAATATGACTGCTGACAAATACACTGTTCTGTTCAATGGCAATAATTATAAAATCTTTTTAAAATATCAGTGTTAAACCTTGGTCTTGATATGTTTAATGTTGAACTGATGGTTTTTGTATATGGTAAATAATAATCTTGGCCTTTACCACCTAGTTTCTCGAAAGTATATTTACATAAATATTGTGGTTTATAAGTGGGTTACTTTGATGTATTTTCTGCTTTCTTTTTTAGATGCAAAGTTCCTGTTCCCAAACTTGATTGTATAATATATCCTCAGAAACAACTTCAGCATATATTCCACAGGAAATGTTAGGCGGTGTTGGAATGTGATGGATATGCCATTAAAGAGCTTCAGCAACTCACCACCAACTGTTGTGGATTTTGTATAAACTGCACGTGTGGAAACACTGCATGTGTAATCCTCCAGAAGCATTGCTGCTGGTGTCCAAATTCTTCAACTCCAAGATTTCTTTATACATTTTTTTAAATAAGGGAACTTTGTTGCATCTTTCTTTCAATGCATGATGTACTGCAGTTATCAAAGGCACACTATGTCGATCCTGATGTAAAGAAACTTTGGAGTTGAAGAATATGGATACCAGCAGCAATGCTTCTGGAGGATTACACATGCAGTGTTTCCTTGACTATATTTTGTACCTGGAGGACAGCTTTGTGAAAAACTTTTCAGTTTATACAAAATCCACAACAGTTGGCGGTGAGCTGCTTCAGCTCCTTAATGGCATATCCATCACATTCCAACACCACCTAACATTTCCTGTGGAATATATGCTAAGTTGTTTCTGAGGATGCATACCGTAAACCTCCGACTATAAGCCCCCCCGAATATAAGTCCACCACATATACTAATGCTTACCTCATTCCAAATATAAGTCCCCCGAATATAAGCCCAGTAGCCCACTACGTTATTCGGCATTGACATTGTCTTTTAATATAGCAGAGAACGATATTTAAAGTGCATATGACATGAATTTTTTTATTTTCTTAAATGAAAAAACTCTTTAAGCTGTACTGTAACTTATTTTTCAGTTTCTTGTTTTCATGGTTTGTTCCCGAGATATTTCAATTTGTTTGGTCTCTAAATGAGTGTAAATATGTCCTCTAATTTATGACGTCACGTTGGTTGCAAGCTCAACTTACACTGGTTATATATCTATTAACTCTAAAAACTGTATATATCAGTTCACGTTTTTCTCCAGTATTTTATCACATTGACCAGTGAGTGAAGTTAGAAATTATTATTTTGGATGATAGCCGTGATATTCAACCATTTTGAAGAGCTTGCAACCAACGTGACGTCATAAACTAGTGGACATATTCACACTCATTTACATACCAAACAAATTGAAATATCTCGGGAACAAACCATAAAAACAAGAAACTGAAAAATAACTTACACTACAGCTTAAAGAGTTCTTTCATCTAAGAAACTAAAAAAATTCATGTCATATGCACTTTGTAAACATTGCCATTGTCTTTATAGCCAACTATGTTAATCAAATCAATAGTTAATCTATTTTAGTCTTAATCTATTGTTTATGTCTGACTTGTTTATTACTAACACAAATGATCGTCCATGTATTAGCCACTCCCCTTGTATAATAAGCCCCCCCCCCCCTTGTATAGTAAGCCCATCAAAAATCGCTTACAAAAATATATACGCCCAGGGCTTATAGTCGGAGGTTTACGTGTATATATTATACAATCAAATTGGGAACAGGAACTTTGCATTTAAAAATGAAAGCAGAAAATACATCAAAGTAACCCACTTATAAACCACAACATCATATATAATAAAAATCAGTTCAACATTAAACAAATCAAGACCAAGATTTAACACTGAGATTTTAAAAAGATTTTATAATTATTGCCATTGAACAGAACACTGTATTTGTCAGCAGTCATATTGTTTATACTGTTGTATATAGCACATGATTTTATCACAAAATTGTGTAAAAATAACTCCAAGAAAGAACATAATATAAATGTAAATAGAGTTCTTAATCTCATAAATACAAAAATACACTCCTGTTACCTTCCCCTTTAATGTACTATCCACAGAAAATACGATAAAAGACAAGATCATGAAAATTTTCCATTTTATTACTGAAAATACATTTCTCGCCAATACATTTCCCTATTATACTTGCTGCAATCTACTTGCCAGCAACATGGCGGCTGTCAATTTCTGGTGCAAGGCGGCAGCATCAAAAACATCAAAGGAGTGGCCTTTCTGTTCAATTCTTTATTCTGTGACGATAGACAACACCATTCAGTTACCATGGTAACCATGTGAAGTATTTTTATATATATTCTAATTGGAAAATTTTGCATATCTTTGCTCAAAATTTACTTCAAATTAACTTATTGAAATATTTTGATGTTTCATTATTATACACCCTACCAATCCTAAACGCTTGTTAAATAGACTGTTTCCATGACAACACTGCAAATCCGATGGGCGATGACATCCTAATTACGTCACTGATGATGTCATACTATTGTCACTGATGATGTCATTACTCATTTTGAGGAAGAAATCAATTATTTTTCAAGAAACATATTATTTACTGTAACACAAGTTTATCAAATCAAGGATACAGTTTCGACAACAAAATCTCCTGAGCTATATATCGAGCTGACTGCTTGTTCATTTTTGGTCTATTTTCTACATACTGTCTCATTTAAGAAAGCCGTATAGGTTGAATGCATTGACACTTCTTATCCACCGTGTACTTTAAGTTGATAATGTACACTATAAAAATAAAATAATAATAGATTAGTCATGAGTTGAACTAATTAAAATTTCCAATTTATCCTTAACAGTTCAGTTTACAGTTGGGTTTTCAGCACATTAGTAAAACACATAGCCAAGTTAATGTTAGGATGTCAACCCATGATTTTCCCATCCACTCCCTTGTTTCACATATCTTGATTACCAACTTACCAACTGGTCAGTATATATTCCAAGTTACCGACACTCATGACTCATCGCCAACAGATGCCTTGCCCGTGCTCTTTATAGAGCTGTAAAATAACTCTACAATTACCCTTTGGATGTTTTGTTTTGCAAGCATATTGATTATACCTTTTTTAAAAAGCAAGACTAGTCCAACTTTTTATATAGTTTTTATTGGCTTAATTTACATAAACACCATGCTGATCAAACCCTTAATCAATAATGAATAAATTGTCCATATGGTCTGACACGTAATGTGATCATGCTGACCAATGGCAAAACGAAGCTAATAAATATGCTAAATGAAGTTTCCACACTCTCCCCCAAAAAAGTAAAGTCTTAATTATCATTTTCTCTGATCTTAATGCCTTCAACCTAAGTCTATTTCGAACCTTCTCAGATATATATGTCTGCTGACTACCACTGTCGAATAGTATTCTAGTACTAACTTGCTCAGACTTGTCCATGGGGCGTATATCTGCTCTGGCTGTTTGCAATAATATCCCATTCTTATCACAGCCAGTGTGGCCTACAAAAGTCATCTCTTTTATTTTCCTTATCAGTATTATCTTGGGCATCTGCAGGAGGTCTATGTGAAGCAGAAGTGCAAATAGAGATATGGTGTTTACCACCCTTACATCTCCGACAAACATAGAAAGATGTACAATTTCTGGCTATGTGACCCTTGTCAAGACAAATAAAACACCTGTTATTTCTACGAAGAATAACCTTACGCGACTCTGGACTAGAGACAATAGTACATTTAGAGTGGAAATGCCCTTCCTTATTACAATATGCACATGAACCTTTACTTGCTTGACTAAATAAGCTGCTTGTGGTATAGTATCCTGCTTTCCTATGCTTATCAGGCTCATTAGGTGGTGAAGAACAAAATAAAAACCCCATCTAAAGTCCAAATATTTTCCCCAAACTTCCTAGAGATTATCATGGTAACTTCATCTGGTAACCTGTTCTTAAGAATAGGGATTAATAGGGAACCATACCCAGTAGTGTCCAATTTTAAGGATTTCAAATTCCTAATGCAATTTTCAACATGATTGTATAACATTCTAAGCTCTCTAGTACTTTCCCGAGATCTAATCTCACTAATGTTAAGTAATGACTCCATATGGCTAGATATTAATAGCTGTTCATTTCCAAATCTATTCTTTAATAGCTGAATAGCCTCTTTGTAAGTATCTGAACTTAACATCAAACCGAATATTGCAGCTAGAGCTTCTCCCCTTAGACATCCTTTAAGATAATTCAATTTATCTATTTTGCTAATGTTAGCATTACTATGGATTGAAACTTGATATCGATCCCAGAACCCTTGCCATGTTAGTGGATCCCCATCAAATTCTGGCATTTGCATGTTAGGCAATCTACATTGAACAGACTGGCTTGTGCTTTGAACTACACTATTAGTAAAACTGCTCATATTACTCATAGTCATAGGACTTTGACTTTGCATTAGTTTCTCCAGTTTCAAATCTACTGTTGCTAGAATCCTATGAACAGGCTCTAGGCTTTTCATATGGTCTACAACTTCCATATGGTCTACAACTTCCGGCCAACGCACAAAACACACATTTAAACCAATGTTTGCTGCCAACACAGTAACGCTCAGCATTGCTTGGAATTTCGCATTAACCTTGGAATTTCCAGGGGAGAGGGTGCATTAACCTTGGAATTTCCAGGGGAGAGGTGCATTAACCCTGGAATTTCCAGGGAAGGCGGCATTCAGGCTCTGGAATTCCAAGGAGAGGAGTAATTCTCACATGGAATTTCCAGAGGGAGGGGTAAATTTCATGGGATGGAAATTCCATGGGAGGACATATGTTAGAGGGAAATTTCCGGGAGTAAATGTCCCATGATGGAAATTTGATAGGGAAAGGTAATTTATACATGGAAATTCCATGCACAGAGCCAAATTTTAAATGGAAATTCCATGGGGAAGGCCTAATTTAAAATGGAAATTCCATGGGCAAGGGTAATTTTTACAAGGAAATTCCATGGGAAGGGGGTAAATTTTACATGAAAATTTGCGGAAATTTCAGGGTAGTACCGACATGAGAAAGGGGTTCCTCAACAGGGGGGTGCGGATAATAATAGCTGTTATCGTAATTGAATACGCCTCTGTGGCAAACCAGCGGTATCTCAGTGGAAGTACGCACGAAAACGAGGCTAAAGGGTAAAAAAACACAAAACATGACCCTATAGCCTCGTCTCGGTGTTAAAATAATGCAGATACCGCTGGTCCGTAGCATAGACGTATTCAATTACGATAACAGCTATTGGAATAGCCCAATACAAAGTAACATTCTAAACGTGTTACATGCACAGTAACTTTTATTTTGTATTAAAATGACGTAAATATATATTGTTTAAAATTTCCAACATAATATACGTATTATGCTATTACACACTACCAGAACTAGCCATCTTCCTCAATGTGGTCTATTAAAAGTTGTGTTTTGCAGTTCTGTTGCATGCTCTATCGTACGCCAATGCCATGTGGCTAAAGTTGCAATGCCACCTTGAATCAGTCGAATGCCACCAGCCACCCTAAAAATTATACTTACCGGTAACCTCTGATAAACTTTACTAGTTTCTTTAGATCCTTTGGATTGATCAAATGCAACCTGAATTGCTTCATCGCACCACGGATTAAGCAGGGTTTTTGTTGCTTCGTTGCTCCATACTTTCCCTCTGTTTCTCTTGACAGCGGCCATTTTGTTTAATACTAATTCCCGCAAAATATTTCGCACCACCGAAAAGTGCTGAAATAGCAAAATTTTGGGCACGGTGCCGCTTATTTGGCGGGCTGAGACTACCTCGAGAGATGGTCTCGGCCCGCCAAAAATTTTAGGTACGCGTACCGCAATCGGACAGGCCCGGTGCCGTTTACAGGACAAAAATCAAGAGTGCTGTGCCCAAAGAAATGGGTCCGCGTGCCAAAATTTAAAGCGTGCTGTGCCCAAAATGACTGTCGTGTAAACGGGGTTTGTAACATTGGAGAACATGGTGAGGATGATAATTGGATTCCAACAGAGGATCAGAAAATTCCACTGTTCTATGTGCCATAATCTCCCTTTGTCTGTTGCCAGTTGAACTGCATTACCCATAAACGATTTTAGGATGTTTTCTGCACTTTCCTTATTAATGGTATGTTGACAGCCATATAGTCTATATCAAGATCTTCAATTGTTGCAGCATCTGCAACAACCCGAGGATTGGCCTCGGGGACAAGAAAATTAGACATTTCTTGAAGTCGATGTTCTGTTAAATAAGAAAAGAAATGATTATTTTATGATATTTTAGGATTTTTTGGAAATTTTTTTTTCATCCAGTTTCCATTATGAGATCAGAAGTCCATATTAATTTAATATTAAATAACAGGAAATTTACTTTTTAATTATTCATGATAAGATGTTAGTTTACTATCAAAAACCATTCCATACATGGTGGGCAAAAAAGACGGCAAATTATTATTATTATTATTTGGTGTTTAATTACACATTTTTGCATAAACAATGAATTACAATGTGTTTACATTCAAAGTCAAATTTAGTTTATAGTTATTTACACGGTCATAAAATTTAAGGTAAAATAGGTTACGAATATTATTAATATATAACTTAAGATGGAATAGTAAGTTAAGAATATTGTTGAAATTTAATCATTTAATCTAAGGTAGGTTCCTTTCTCCATTTCATGGCATTCAGTTCAACAATTGCTCTTGGAAAGAAACTGTTTTTAATGCGTTCAGTTCTGCATTTATACAATGACAGATTATTTAAGTTTCAACAAGGGGACTAACCTGAAGTTCAGGCCCTAATTTGAAATAGGGCCTGACACAAAACCTGTCTAGACCGTGGGACGCCCACATGTTATTCTTAGACACACATGCAATATGATTGACAAGTGTTGTAGATTTCGTTACACAAAAAATTTATATTCTCATGAACATGTCCGCAGAGTGTGCATTTTGCTTTTTAATTAAACTTAAAAATTCAAGGTACTTTTATATAATTAAGAGTCAGTTTCTCTATTTAACCGAACAGCAAACAAATAGTTTTAATTAGTTCTGTGCACGGCTTGACTGCCAAGCTTTCTCAAGGTCTCAACTTGCTGGACGCGGATATACTCTAACGACTAACGGGCTAACAACAGCAACAATTAAATTCTCAATCGTACCACGAAGAAGGCGATGTAGCTCAGAAAACAGTGCCGGTGGGACCTGATATTAAAAATAAGACTTTTGCCGGCGAAGCTAGTTGGCAGAACATCTTGACTGTCAACAACAAGCTTTCGAATACATGACTAGTTTGGCTGTTCTTTCAGCGTTCTGTGTGTCCAAAATTCGTCAAAGATTTTCATGAAGCCCTTTCAAAATACTGTTTGTTTGATTTATTTTCTGCCATAAAGCATATTAAAAGAAAAGAAATTCGAAGAAATCGATAATGGAATTTGTTATGTGCGTTTGACCTTTATATTAATTCTCGCCTTATGACCAAGCTATTTTTAAAACTGTTGTTTATGTGAACTTGCAACCAATCAAAATCCTTCGTGATGCTGATCAACCAATCAGATTTCCCGTCCACCAGGTGGACGGGAATCCCACACTTTAGATAGGTTTTGTGTCAGGCCCTATTCTGTGATTAGGGCCTGAACTTCAGGTTACAAGGGGACCTGCTCGTTTAGCAATCTTCTGTAAGGTATATATACAGGTTTCGTTTCGCCTGTCGCTAAGTCTTGTGCAATTAGCCAATTGGAGAGCTTCGTCGTATGAGTGGCCAGGAAAGATAATGCGCATGGCACGCTTTTGTACTCTTTCCAGTTCTTCAGACAGATAGCGAGGTATCGCGTAATTCCATACCTCACAACAGTATTCCAGAATAGAACGAATAAGCGCGAAGTATATGTTGGTAAGATCAGCTGGAGGGACACCACCGCGGCATAATACCCGAAGACCATATAACCGTTTGGAGGCCTTGGTGATGATTGATCGAATTTGCTCATCCCATTTAAGATTGTTTTGAATAATTAAACCCAACACTTTGTGCGATTGTACCGTTTCTACCATGTGACCATCAATTGTCAAAGATGGTAGCTGCAGAGTTTCTTTAAGAAAGGAAACCCGGAGCTCTTTGCACTTTCGGCCACATACAAATAACTTTCTGTCATTAGTTTGGAATATCACGAAACTTCCTCACAGGATAGAACTTGACATTCCTAAAAATCCATTTTGAATGTTTTTACAGTTTTGAGGTCCTTATAGGCCAATCTCTTCAAAAAAGTTACTAGCATGTTTTTAGCTTGTGTTTATTTTTTTGGCGCCAAAAAGTTATTTTGTATGTGGCCAAATTTGCTGTCTTTTTTGCCAACCGTAATAAGCAACTCAGGTTACTTAAATAAATGTAACAATGAAAAAGTACAGTGAACTAACTTTTTTTAGTGTCAAATAAATTATTTTCAACAAGCAAATTTATTAAACATGTGTACTGTTGTTGTCAAAAGAATAAGAGGTTACTATGAGGTCGAACTGGCATTTTTTATAGACAGTTCGATACACTCTATCGATTCACTCATTAAAATGAGTTAACCTCTGTACCAGATTCATTCTCAGTTCAGCACAGTAACATGAGAAGTTAATCAGCAAATTATTATAAACTGATATCCTTATTGTCAGACTTAAATTTTCTGTTGTTGGTTTCAAATGTTTATATTAATGGGATATCATTTTATATCACAACCTGGAGGTGTGGGGTTCTATATAAGAGATGACTGTGAATTTCATGTTAGGGATGATTTTACAGTATCAACAAATGATTTTAAATGTCTGTTGCTGGAGATTTACTGTCAGTATCAGAGCAATATTATGTTATGTAATTGTCCGACATCTAAAAAGTATGTTGATAACAATCTTTTATTCAGGAAGCATTCTCACAGAAGTGATTTTCAGAATGGACCTGTACTATAGAACTAGTATTATACAAAGTGAAGAATATTAGATCTAAATCTATTTACATGTGGTCAAAAGATAAAAATATCATAAATTATCTATCATTACAATAGTATACTTGCTGAACTGGTAAAAATTTAAAAGTTTAAAAGTCGAGAAGAACAATAGTACATCATGGCCGACAGTCAAAAACTTTGGATTTAAATTGAGATATTGTCTGGGCATTTTGACAATCCGACTCAAGGTTGTTATAGTCATACACAGCATGATAAGTGACTTTATGTTTACCCCAATTTGTCCTTGTCTTGGGTAAATGAAGAAAGCAACTCTGTCGAGTATTATAATTATGAATACTGCTGTTATATACTAAATTAAAGTCAAAGTTTATGTGATTATTTAAACATTTAAAAATTAAGATGCATCGATGGGCACGTCTTCTTTCACTCAGTCGTTTCCATTTTAAAGTTGACAGAGCCTCTGTTGACGAAAAGGATATTGGTTTGTTCAATATAATTTTTGCTGCTTTACTTTGTTGGACTTGTAAATCGTTCATCAATGATATATTGTTTTTGTCACCCCATATCACACCCCCATAGTCAAATAAAGGGAGAACAAGGCAACTAAAGAGTGTCAGTCGGGAATCAGTTGGTAACAAATGTTTGATTCTCTTAAGCAGACCCAATCGCTGGTTTGTTTTCGAAATAATATTCTCGATATGGTCGCTCCACGACAAATCTTCATTGAAAGTCACCCCAAGATATTTCAACGAATTCACACGTCCGACTGCCTGATTATTCACTTTTATGGAGATGCTATTAAATGATTTAAGCCGTTGTTTACTTCCAAACAGAAGGAGTTTAGACTTCTCACAGTTAAGCGTAAGCAAATTGGATGAAAGCCATTCCGCAACTGATTGAAGGTCTTCGTTTAGAAAAGTTTCAACTTCATTAGCCGTTTTCGCAGAAACATAAATCAAAGTATCGTCCGCGTAAAGTATGACTTTGCAATGTTTAATACAGTGCTGGAAATCATTCACATAGACCAGGAATAGCAACGGTCCCAATATGCTCCCTTGAGGAACACCGATTCTGATTGGTCGAGAATCGGAGAAAGAGTTGTTGACCGAGACAACTTGTTCACGATTACACAGATAGGACCTAAACCATTCAGCAGCACTTGTATCCAAACCAACAGACTTTAGTTTTGAAAGCAACACCTCGTGATTGACGGTGTCATTGATAGTTTTATTGTTTTAATAACTATCTTACAGAAATTATGGATAGAATATCCAGCAAAAATAGATAGTGCATTTTCATTAAAATGAAAAGAGATGTTAATGTTAATTTACTGAATTATGAATCCCATATTCCAACAGAGCAATTTATTAATAATTCAACTGCCTATTGTCTTCAACCACATATTCTACAGCCTATAAGAATCGCTGATCACACAGCTACTTTAATTGATAATATTTATTTTAATTCTATTGAACATGATTGTGTCAGTGGAAACCTAGTTAGTACTATATTTTAGATCACCTTCCAAATTTCCTTCGAAAACCTTAAACCTTGAGCGTGCAAGGGATGATGAGTTTTCACGTATTAGGCCCTTAAAACTCAGAGAATTGCCTTTGCAGCAAGTATGTTTTCTGTCATTTTCAAAGTTTACAAATCTAAATAAGCAATACCCATCGTCCTTTGCGTGCTCAGAGTTTAAGGTTTACGTTTTTGGAAGGACAACCTTAATGGAATATATCTGTATATCAGGCCGATGGAAGTAAGGTATCAGCTTACCGTAACATGGAAAAAAAAAATACGTGCGGGATTTTTTCATTATTCACTATTTTCATAAATTGACTGTAACCACGCCCAAATGAGGTCTGCAATCTATATCAAGTACTCTACAACTACATAATGGAGGCCCATAACATTTAATGTTGAACAAAAGATACCACATTCAGTACGTTAATAACTATTAATAATTAAATGAGTTTCAAATTGTCAAATGCACAAATTACTTAGTTGCCCGTTTTATGATTTTAGCATTATCCCCACATTCGTTGCATTGTGGGTATGCGTCGCAATTTTCATCCTCGGTTTCATTTGGCACGTATTCACCACAATGGATGCAAATTGGCTCAAATCCGCACAAATAGTATAACTTTTCCACGTGGTCATAGCAGTCATGATCTTTTATGTACACATCTATACCATGTGGCATCTGTATGTCATCTAAAACAATAGAATTTATAAAAAATATTTATAGAGTATAATAGTTCATTAATTTATACCAGTCAATCCAAATATTTACACAGAATACACTTTCATACCAAATATCAGACCACAACTGTAAGAGATGCTATCAAATAGATCTTGAAGGGTTGCCTTCTGTCTCTTCGTCAGCTTTTTCTTTGCAAATACCAGATGCCATTTATCACATTCTTCACACTGCAGCATCATACTTGTGTTTTTTGCATGCTGAACCAACGGCGAGAAGTTCATTTTCTTTCTTTGAGAACTAGTTCTGGATGTTGCACTGGGACGATTCTATAATAACAGAATTCGATTAACAATCTTTCTAAGCAAAAAAATGTTTTAAATGTTCGAAAAGCTTGGATGACTGTCAAAAAGAAAACGTTTATTAGAGACAAAGTTTACTTGACAATATAGATATAACAAAGTTTGCAGTACATACATTTTTGGTTTTTGTGCCATACACCTCATTGAATGGCTTATAATGACCGTTTCCAGCATCCACTGGGAATGGCAAGTTCTTCACCTCCTTGGACCTTGGATCTCTTAATGGTCTACAAAGGAAGTCAAAAGACATTTAAATAAAAAAGATTAGATCACTGAAGTTAAAGTCCATAGAATGTACCTGTATGTAGACCCAAACTGCTTACCCGCAAATCTTACAATTTGGTTCACCACACTTCCTGATTTGGAAACAGTAGTGACTTTCTATGCAACAGTGGCTTAAGAACTCTTAAAGATTAACTAAATCTTTACAGTCCTTTTTAGTTGTTTTGTTTCTCTAAAACAGATAAGAAAACACGTTTAAACTTTATGTATTTATACCTTCACACATTTAAATGTATTATCTATAACCATCCGTCTGTGTACGGTAGCTATCCATGTACCTACTGTATGTATGTATCTGTCTATTTACCTGAATATCTTTCTCAATTTCAACACACTTGTTCCATAGAACATCTATGCTATCCTCAGCAGCAGGCTGAAATACTTTGAATAGCTTATCTTTCAAAGATAGACGCAACATTTGTCCACGCAACAAATCTACTGGAAACTGTAGTGATTCTGAAAGCTCCTTTTTTCTTTCAACTGTGTTGATCACATCGCGCATTTCTTTCACACTACTGGCTTTGGCTGAAATTGATAATTATGGTGCATGTAACATGCTTAAGAACTGTCTAACACAACACTTTTATAAGATAGCCTTGTCTAAGTGTCATGTTTTCATATTAATTTCCCTACTACTTATAAGTATTTATGTTATTGCATTTACTAATACATACCAATGGCATTTTCAAAATCATCTGACATCTTCCGTCTCATTAAGCCAACTCCTTGCAAACCAATATTTTATGTAAATTATTACGGTTTTAGAAAGGGTCACTCAACTTCATTAGCCCTTGTTGATTTATATGATAGGGAATATGCTGTTGGAATTTTCCTGAACCTATCCAAAGCTTTTGACATGGTGGACCATGATATTCTTTTTGCGAAATTGGAATATTATGGTGTACATGGCATAGCATTGAGCTGGATAAAAAGTTACTTTTCTGACCGAAAACAATTTGTTCACTTTAATAACTCATGCTCTGCCTTTAAATCTGTAACCTGTGGAGTTCCACAGGGATCTATTTTAGGGCCACTGATGTTTTTGATGTATATCAACGACATATGTAATGTTTCTGATAATGCAAATTAAACTAATTCTTTTTGCTGACAATATGAACTCGTTCTTTTCGCATATAAACTGAGTGCACTTGGTTAATGTGAAAAACAGAGAACTACATTGGATTTGGCTCAGAGTGAACAAATTGTCTTTAAATCTTGATAAAACAAAATTTATAATATTCAAACCTAGACAAAAAAATCAACAAACTTTAAAATAGTACTTAATAACAGAGAACTCATTCAAACAAATGAAATTGTTTTCTTAGGTGTCATTCTAGATGAGCATCTCACTTGGAAATCTCACATTAATCATGTGTCAAATAAGATTTCCAAATCGATAGGAATAATACGCAAATGTAGCTTTTTTCTGTTAAAACAATCACTGTTAACTCTTTACTACTCGATGGTGTATCCCTATTTGCAATATTGCAATATAGTGTGGGCATCTACGTATGCATCTAATTTAACTCGTTTGGTAATTTTTCAAAAACGTATTGTCAGATTTTTAAACAATAGTAGTTTCGATTCTCATACCAATTTGATCTTTAAAAATCTAAGATTACTAAAATGTCACGACCTCCGTAAATTACAAACTGGCTAATTTATGTTCTTGTACATGAACCAGACCATTTTGAAAACCTATTTCTTTTAGGAGAGCTAATGAATTTTACATTGCAACTCCCAGCACAAATCTACGGCAATTTTCAATTAAATATCAAGGTCCACTTCTTTATAACAATCTAAATAATAATATAATAAATAGTGTATCATATTTGTCATTTATCAAAAAAATGAAAAAGCATCTCTGCTCGTCTTATATTGTAGTTAATTAATAAAACCAATTTTGTTCATATAATTATCACTGAGATAAATTTAACATAAGAGGAGGTTTGTGACACATAATAAGCCAAGTGGTTTCTCATCAAACCTCCTTGTCACATAAATACCTACTATTGTAAACTGTTATTATTACCCTTTTGTAAATTAATACCTTTTGACTTCTGCAGATAATTATAAGTGATTGTGTGATTTGTGTGACAAATCTAATAAATTGAAATAAAATTCAAAAAAATTCAAAAAACCCTAGTTAGTGATAAACATCTCGTGAAAATGACCTTCTGCCTTTGTAGTAGTGGACAAACAAATATTATCCCAGGTCCCAGGACAATGACAAATTTTCATGTTACGATAATAATCAATTTTCAGATCTCCTTACTTAAAAATTAAGAAGAGAGTAATATGTTGAAAAATGAGAACATAACATTAAAGTCACAACTTGAGTAGGCAACTAGTAATCCTGAAAAGAACCATCACTTTAATTCTTAAAAAAACTCCACCCCCTGTCCATTTCTCACATGTTGAGGATGGTGCATGAAAGGGAATCGCATCTTTTGCTGTGCTGTCATATTGTACGTATTACGTTTGTGGAAACACAGATACATACCTCTTGGCTGAAAAAATCTCCCAGGTACTTGCATAACTATGTTCTCTGGTATAGTTGAGGAAAAAGTATGCATGCGACTTAGCCTGCAGGAGACTGGACCTACCTAAATTGTATTGATGCAAATAGTAGACTAATTCTCGGTCTTCTGACAGGTCCATATTACATGGGCCAGTAGAATGAACAGTTTTGAAGTTGTTTTTTTTATCAAAAACGCAGTTGTGTCTTCCCTCGAGACAATAACATTTGTGTGGAGAAACAAACTTATGTCAAATGGATTCGCCCCTGACTCAACAAAGAATTGTAATGTGTGCTTAGACCTGCCCAAGTAAACCCTGACATATGTTGACAGCATAACAAAATCATGAAGATGTCTGGCCTTTGCTATGCAGGTTGTTTAAAAAATTTTAGCTTGTAGATTTCTAAGGGTGTTTGATATATGATTAAAATAGAATCTCTGCAATGCCTTTTTCATGCACAATCCTTTCTTTTGCTATCAGTCTAGCTTGCTGTGATAACTGCCTTTGATAAGATCTACATGACATAAACAATCTAATGCACTCCAATCTTCGTGAAAGTTATATTTGATGATATTAATAATGCAAGTAAGATGTGCTGTAATTGTGTTTGCCATTAGTTTTCAAACTTTTGATAGATGATCAACATATTCACAAATTAGTTACGAATATTGAGAGTGACAACTAGTATGTTTCTATGATGCATACATAAATATAAAAAAACAGTATATTTTTTCAACTAATTTGTCTAGAGTTTGTTTGGCAAACAGGGGACCATTCTGTTTTGGGTTTTATTCGATAGTGTGAAACTTACATAGTTCTGTTACTTCACTATTTAAGATTTCACCAGCCTCTTTTTTGCTTAATATGTAGGGAGTCCTGCATCTTTTCATTGGTTGTGGCCTGCAGTCATCGGTGCTGTCGTTGCTTGTAACACGATTAGAAGGTGGCACAGAAAATTCTGTTGTAAATGAACTGACAGCAACAAGTTTAGATGTCTGCTTTGATGAGGTTGGGGTCACGGTTTTGACAATCTCCATCCTTCGTGGCGACAAGGAAGCAACTATGGCAGCAGCATTCGACATATCCAGCATTGGACATGATAACATAGTGTTTGGTGTTGCAATAGCACCGTCGTCATCTTCTGAACTTTCCTCATCGCTGTAAACAACTAGTTTGGGTGGATCACTTGCAATACTCTTGGGGGGGGGGGGGGGGCTCAGTTCCGAAATATCACGTACTCGAACTGACCTGACTGCGTAGCTCAGTTGGCAGAGCATTGAGCTGGTATTGCAAAGGTCGTAGGTTCAATTCCCACCGTGGCCAGGCATATTTTTCAGGCCTGTCCGGTGTGGATATACACTCAGAGTAACATCACAAGCTTCTAATTTTGAAAAGTCATTCAAAGGCCTCAAAAGAGAGCTTAACCGACCGGGGTTTCAAGTAGTCAGAATTTGTTCCAGTCTTCGGTTTCACCTTGGACTGGAACAAATCCTTGTACAACTCTTCTTTCTCTGCCTTTAATACACTCTAATTTTTATTTCTATACTCACTCCAACCTTGCCAAAATATTCTCTAAATAATTTTAGCCAGCACCAAAACACAAACTCAACACAAGTAATCAATACAACTGGCAAGCACAGGATTATTCACTGAATGCAGATGAACAGCAAACAGCATAACAACACTAAACAATTTGGCACACATCTTCAGATGTCAATGGGAACTCAAATAGACGAAAACTTATAAAATATTACAGCAATCAGTATAATCCGAAGACGTATTCAGTATTGTATTTGTTCAATGCCCAATTCAGTAATCACAGTCTTGTTCGTCAGTTGGTGCTGAACAATTTGTACTTTTTGTACTGGCTTAGTAAAGTCTGTAACAAATATGTTGAATATAACTGACACGGAAATGAGTTGTGACCTGCTCATGGGATTATTAGCTAAGCTAAGATATAAGCAAATAATTGTAACAAGATGTTTCGCTTCGTGAGTAGTTCATGATAATAACCTGGCTTGCTCAAAGACGCTATAAAACTCTAAAGTCTGGGATCTATATGGAGTTGCAACTGATTGAGTTTGATGGAGAACAAAATGAAAGCGAAGTTGCCCTTAATTCTGCATTGCTAATTGAGTTTTGGTTGAGGCCAATATTTAAATTCAGTTTATCCCCTTTACATTTCAGATTACACCTCTTTGAAAACGGAAGGCCATTCACCCTTCAATTTGCATAGACTTTTATATTTAGTCTTAGCGGGATGATTTGTTCATGAATGAGTGGGAGATCTCTGGCTTGACATTTAGACAATTTTGTCGAACTTCTTCGATTACTGGCAACACCTTATATAGATGATTGTCTTTGTTGTCTGGGTCATCTTTTTTTGAATTGTCATTTACATGAAGAAACTGTCGCAGATGCAATTGGCTCATAACGCAACTCCTTTTCTCAGAAAGTTCATAGTTTGGCATTTTACAATGCTCATTTTCATTTGCAGACCTATCAGCCTTTCAATTTCATCCTTTGTGGTAGAAATGCTGCTGCCTGTTTGTTGAACACTATACAAATTTGTTTGTTCAACAATGTTTAGGGTAATAGTGTCATCCCAAAACATCTTAAAATATGAAAAAGGGCTCAGTTCATCCACATTATCAGGTAGGGTAAATTCTGCCCCTGAAAAGGATACATCAACTGCTTCTGGTTCCTTCTTTTTCCACTTGAAAACTAGAGTAGTTTCTTGTTGACTTGTGGTATCTTCACTTTCATCATTATCACTAATTCAATACACTGTGGTATCTTCACTTTCATCATTATCAGCTTCACAGCATTCATTTGCTGCTACTTAATCCACACATTCATCATCATCATCATCTTGAAGCTCTGACAGTTCAGAATCCGAACCAGGCTCCAGAATATATTGAATCACCTTTTCAGTGTCGTATCGAATTTTTGTCTGCTTTTCCATAATTAGCACTCTGTGGGGCCTCACAACAGTCCAGTTATAATATGTGTAAGTCAGTGATAGTAGAACATGAAATTTGTCTTAATTCCAGTTCTAATTAATCGTTCCTCTGGAGTTTCTACCGGTAATGATGGGAATAACGTCGCCAAAGTACGATCGAACTTTGTCTCAAATTTTTATTTCGGGTATCTTGCTCAAAGTTGGATGATTGCTTGTAATACCCCCAACTCCACCCAAGGTGACTGATTTGTTAATGGTATTGGTAGCGAAGAGGTTATTAATTGCTTCTTCCTCTTTAGGGTCCCATCTGTGTCATTTTGTCAGTACCCAGACTCTTGCGGTTAACTTGCTCTGAGGCGGACGGAACCTCATCAGGTCGGTTTTTCTCTGGACTGGACCACATGTATAACCTTATTTAGTTACTTTGAGATTCTTACAGCAGCAGTAGCCTTTGCTTCCGACAAATAGTATCGATCAGCAGTGGCTTTGTGGTGAACCATCAAACTGGCAAGCTCATCCCTTTTGCTTTTGTCGTCTTGGTGGACAGTAGATACAGCTGCCTTGCGAAAAGCAGTGGCACCTTTACCAAAAGCTGCCTTGCGAAAAGCAGTGGCAGTCTTTAGCAAAGACTTTTCCCCAACAGGGTATATATATATATGTATATATATAGTCTTTTCAAAAAAGGTTGTGATCTGGAAAGATATATATATTAAAGATTGAGCGAGCGAAGAACTTTGGGAATGTTCGTTGAGCTAAGTTCTTGCATAGAGCTAAACAGTTAGAATAGCAATAATGTGTCGGTTTCATTTGTATTTTAGCAGTGTCATATATATTGTATGTTCTGTCCAGCTCTCGTATTCTGACTGGTCATTAATTCTCCTGAAAATGTAAAAAGTAATTAAGTGACATTGTAAACAGGACGAAAACAACCTCGACAGTTCTCTCGAGACGATACTGTATTCATTAAACATATATAATTATCGGTTTTGTTAGTTTGAAATGCCCTGTCTGAAGATCCTAATATTTCCTTTGAGATCGGAGAACAATATGACAACACAACGAAAATGACTAGCACTCAACGTTTATTATGCAATTAAGATCTGCATATTATGGGCAAAATCTTTCACATGCATGCACGGTCGCACAAAAATGGCAGACGAAAATACAATTAATGTCGTACTGAAAGTTGTACGTAAGGCAAATCGAACAAAATATGATACATACAGTTGACAAAATGTAGAAATGTTTGACAATGTCGATGAATTGAAAGAGTTTTTGATGCGCAGTTTTTCTGTGGAACTATCACCTGCTACGACGACAAGCTCATTCAATCTTGGGTATATTGCTGGAACAAATAGGCGGGTGGTGATAGCAAACAACATCAACCTGGCCGAAGCATATTCTGTTGCTAAAGCAGGTTGGATAACACTGTGGGCAGAGGCAATTGTACCCCCTGCAGTGGCAGCATCAAGAGGAACCAAACGAAGCCTCTCCCATGCAACTGATGACCTGGCAACAAACCCCAGTGGTAATGGTATTTACTTAACTTGTACATCATTTGAAAAATGTTGTCTGTCTTACAATTTCCAGCTAGGTAAAGTTATACTCAAATATATATTAGGCTACAGCCTACAGTAGTAATAAAATACAATTCATATCCATAGGATTAAATTCTTCTGAAGCGGCAGGTTATGAAAGTACATTACAGCGACTCAAAACGAAGCATAGTTCCAATTACCCTAAATTTAAACTTAAGGTTTGGGCTAAAATGTTGGTAAGTTCTAATGTATTACTTGTATGTCTCTAAGTTACTGCATGCGGCATGCTATATTCTAAACTTTATGCTGTTTAACCAGTTGTTTTGTCAGTAATTTACTCGCCTCGAAATTGTTTAATTATAGACCAACAGCACTCACGACAGCCATGATATGCCGCCAAAAATACCTTTCTTTACCAGCCTTAAAGTGGGAAAGGTTAGAGGTGATTCCCCTTCGTCGACTACCCCTGCAACAGTAACGACAGGAGCAATACTTCCTGGTTCTGAAACATCGGAAACAGACATGACAGAGCAAAAGGGTATATCAACATACCATTTTTGTTGAGAAATATTTTTATAAATTGTAAGCAAATTAATATAGGGTATATTAATTAACTTCTCGAAAGCCAAAACAAAATCTTACTGCAAGTGATTGCATTTCGTTTAAAAAGTAATTGGGTCCAGCATCTCTACTAACGAGCTTGCGGTCCTGTTAGCACAGTGTTCAAGATGAAAACAGCTTTTGAACAGCGATTTACTACACAAAACAATTTTCATTGCATTATAATTATGTAGGTTCGTCTCCGTTCAATGATTTTGCAACAGCTGAAGGATTTAAAAAGCCTCGAAGAAACAGGAGTTCTGGACGAAGAGGAATTTAAAAATCAAAAATATAAGCTACTCAAATAATTGTCAAGCTTGTGATATGGCAGTGATACATAAACAAACCTGTTAAAGTTGTCTTATAATTAAAGTTATCTACATATATTGTTTACATGTAGCCAGCGTGATATATATATAGTTTTTAATTTGCTCATCTGTGCTCTGCAGAAATGATTCCCACAACATTAATTCTGGATCGGGGCAATCTTGCCACGCGATATCGTTTTGGCGAATGTAGTATTTTTAACCTGGGCAAAGAGTTCTTCGCAAGGCATAAAATCAGGCGAATATGCTGGCAAGAATATTAGCATTGCCCCAGTGGCATTAATAGCATTAATTGCTTCTTGAGTGTGATGTATTGCAGCGTTGTCTAGAAAGGATAAAACAGTTCGAGTAAGAGTTATATACAGTACCTCGAACGTCGGCTTTTATGGCATATACATACCCGAGGGCTCGCAGCGCCCGAGGGCATTATATGCCATAGGCCTAAAACCCGACGTTCAAGGTATATAACTGACTTACTTTATGATCGAGAAGGTTTTCTCACGAAGTTTTATCAAATTTGCCTACTTTATTCCATAGCTATACTGTATATATACCGTGGTACATCAAAGAAAACAAACTCGATCATGAAATAATAATTATTGACCTTGTCGCAAAATTCTACAATAATAAAACACTAGCCCAATGCTCTTCCAACTGAGCTACGCGGTCAGGACGGTTCGAGTAAGTGATATTTCGGAACAGTATCTAGTTCCTTCAATTCCAATGTGTTCTAGTAATATGAATTTTTTTTTTCTGTGTTGGTGTTGTCTACTCAGGTGAATAATATGTTTGCGATGTTACTCTGAGTGCATATCCACACCGGGCGAGCTTGAAAAATATGCCCGGCCATGGTGGGATTCGAACCTACGACCTTTGGAATACTAGCCCAATGCTCTTCCAACTGAGCTACGCGGTCAGGACAGTGAGTACACAACACCAACACAGAAAAAAAAAAAAAATAAAACACTATAAGTATAAGAGACAAGCAGGGCGCAAAATAACGGCCAGTCAACGGACAATGTCCGACCAAACTTTCGAGTGACCGGTCATTTTGACCGGCGATTTCGGCCAAAATCGGCAATAAAACTTTCAGTCCAAACTAATTGCTCTGACCAGTGAGGTTAAGAATATTTCCTGTCTTCTTTGCCTTATCATTCTTAACAGAATTTCCACCTTCACAGCTCAATACCACTTAGGAAACGTCGAACAGACGAACACTGTATCCTCGTTGACCCGCCATTTTCAAAGTTTTAGTTGGAGTACTTCATGTTATCTGAACGTTTTGGATACTTTACCAGAAAGACCGCTGGACATTGTGTATCGCATATTGTTTTGTTTTTTTCTTTAAATTTTTTTAAAGTTTCGTTGAGAAATGTTGTAAAAATACACATTAAAATTATAGTTACAATAAAAAAAAATGTTTAAAGTTAAACGATTAGTTGCATCTGTTTATTAGTTTTCCAAACGAGTTCGTATGTTCCTATACAATTACAGTTTAAATTTTGTTCAGCAAGATACACGTCCTTCAACTAGTGCTAGTTCAATCTCCCCACCAAAGGAATTAATTGGATTGTGGTGGGAAGATCTGGATCCACGTAGGCACATTATCGCTGATCGTAACAATGAAAAGCTAAGTCGGCACCTAAGCCAGTTTATTGTCTTGCTATATGGCTTGCCGTGATTTTCAGCGATCAAGGATGCTATTCTCTTGTAGACCACGTTTGCAGTGGCACCCATACCACCCGCTGTCGAGAAGACCAGCGGAGAAAATGACCTGTGTTCTACTTCTCTAATTCTTTCGTCGTACGCTCTTCTTTTCTCCAGTTCATTCTTACGATAGCACTGAGAGAGGGAGGTGTTTCGATAGCTCGGTGCGAAAGGGTTGAACACCCTGACGTCAAAAAATGCACGTTGCCGATCGCGCCCCCAGAAACTCCATAGCATACCTCCGTCAAAAATTCAGCAGTAATATCTCTTATCTCGTTGTGTCGGATTGAGGGAAAGCCTCCTCGTGAGCAACTTAATGCATGCTCTATTGTAAACTTCTGATCACAGACGCAGCGGGAGGGTAGATGCTGAGCAAGCCATCCATATCTCAGACATAGGGCATCTCGAAAAGCTCCTTTGTGTAGGTTGAACCCATAGTCAGACAACGGAAGCGTGGTAAGCCATGTGGAAGGG
>CACRXK020002634.1:0-41719 GCA_902702795.2 Paramuricea clavata
TGCCGATAATATTTAGACGGTATATTCATTATACAGAGCTAGGAAGGAGCTAGACCGCCTAGACAGTGCAGTCAAGTGTGTAAACATTTCAGACGTAAATATTGAGTCGAATATCTTGATTCTAGGCATTCATTTAAGTGCCGATATTATTTTCACGGTATTCTCATTATACAGAGGTACAGTACGTAGGCAGAAGCGAGACAGTGTTGTTTTCAAGTATATAAAGATTTCAGACATGAATATTGAGAAAATCTTTGAGATTCTACGCAATAATAGTAATACAATATATAAATTGATGTTATGCATTACCGTCGATATTATTTAGACCGTGTATTCATTGTACATTCTCATTCACTGTATAAGGTGCTACATCACAGAATAGATGGCTATACTCATGCAGTACAAAGAGCGAAAAATTGCATCAGATTTGTATCAGATCAATAAAGCATAAACAACTATTAAACAGAAGCGGGTAAACGTTTGTACGGCGTTTACGAAGAAAAAAACTTACGACACTAAAGGAATCAGTTGAGTCAGAGCTTGTTGTATAAATAAGAAAGACGAGGAGATAGCCAACGTGTTTAGGTGTTATCGCCAACGTGTTATCGCTAATCGCTTAATTGGCTCGCCAACAAGCTTTATGCAATAGAAGAAAAAGCAAGGAGGTACATGTAGCCAACGTGTACATTCACGGACCTTGTCCTTGTCTTTGTTTACTGTCTAGTGTCTAGCACAACGCCGTTGTCAACGGTGCAAACTCGTATTCAGTGCAACGATAACTCTACCAGATCTTACGAGAATCAATCTGTAGTATTCTGTACACAGAACTGTATCAAAGCTTGTCAAAAATGTTTTAAACACTGCTATAACTATGTGAAACTATTGAAATCTAAAGTGATATTTATATTCAACACATGCGAAAAGCTGAAAATAGACACGTCACACTGTGAAAAGTCAAAGGTCAATGAAACTTGTTATTGTGAAACATGTCACAATTAAGTTAAAATGCGGAGGCGGATGGAGCGGATCCACGGAACGGATATGCGGATAACAACGATAAAATGCGTCTTTTAATGATGTAACAACGTAGTGCTTATTATTCATAACATATCTTATACATCTATTTCAATTATAGTTTATTAGATAAATTTAGCATAGCAGTAGCCTCGTGGGGATGCTTTCAGCGACAGCTGCAAATGCAAATGAAAATTTAGAATATGCAAAATTTGGTTGTTGGTGACACAATAAATAGATGAATTGCATCAGTTTCACAAGGCACGTTCTGATGTGTTTGTTTCAAACGTCACGCTACTCGTATGCCGAGCGTATTAAAAGCAATAAATAATGAGATGAAATGCCTTTGGTAACAGTTTATTTCGTAGTGTAAGCCATCAAGCTTTTCTAGGTTGTCGGCGACCCTATATAGTTCTTGCAGTGCCTTTTTAAATTTGAAACTTCACACTATCCTTGGATCCCTAGTTATTGACCGTGGCTATACTAGACGACGTCGAATTGACGAATTAAACGTCTTGTATTAAGCGCAAATATTAAAGATACGAGTTGAACAGTTGAACATAAATGCTAAGAATGGGATCACAAAAATATGAAATATTATACAAATAATGAATGTTTATGAGTGCAATGATAAAAATATTTTCATGCAGTGAAAGGTGGGATTTTCCAATGAATATACAGTATATTTCACCATTGCACAAATGAAAACATTCATTTCTTTTATATAACTCCAAAATAATTTCTGAAAGCTTTTCAAAATATAGCTGAATAACTTTGTAAGAAAACTGTAACAATTTTTCAACAATGAAAGCATTGTTAGGCTATAAATTAAGCTATGTATTTTACGAAATTAAGGGAAAAAAGATCAAAACTGCGATTTCCTGCTACAAAAGCTGGCCATATATTGGCAACCTAATTTGCCCTCCCCCCTCCTCCCTTCGGGAAGTATCTGGCACTGACATCGGTTTTGTGCTTCAATGACTAGTCGTACCCAGACTATTTTCAGGATAATGTGCCTGATATATTATTAAACAATTTTTCTTTTATTTATAAACAGGAAGATCAAGAACGTAATCTGTCAGATAGTGATTCTTCGTCGTCTGGTCAGAAAAGGTTATATTGTTTTTCATTCATTTCATATCAGAAGGTGAAATTTATATTGGTAATCGCATGGCGTCGAGTAGAATTATGGTTTAATTTCACGCGTGTTTTCAAAGTTTCACAAATTGCCCGAGTCACGAAGCGACGAGGGAAATTTGTGAAACTTTGAAAACACAAGTGAAATTAAACCTAAATTTTACGATGAACTGTGCGATTACTTGGTAATCATCGAGGGCAAAATTTATTCGCGTAAGTTAATTGTGAACGTGTCAAGTTCTTGAACCTCGTATGTCTCCATGTCTTCGCCGTTGTTCCTTAATGCTGCCCATTTCTTAAATACTCCAACCCATAAAATTGTACTTTTTCAGTGTTCGAGTTTTCACTAGAAGTTTTTTAATTCTTCAATAACATTATCCCGCGCTTGCGTTTCAGCCGATCAGGTACAAGTAATTTTTCCCTGAATTAAGAAAAAATGCTCTCATCATTAGCCAATCATATTTGAGTAATTTTTCCCTCTATATATGATTAATGTACAAAATTGCATTGCGTTCGTAAGAAAAGGAGCTGGCTCTTGGAATCTCATAAAAACACGCCAGCTCGATTGCCTTGACAAGAAAAATTGTCACTAACCTTACTCAGTAAATATTGTCTGATTGTTTTACAAAGATATATCAAATACTGTGTTATTTATCTATACTACATATATATACATCTACAAGTACAGTTTATGTTAATAACTTATACTGTTAATAACTTATAACGTTTTTTACAACGTGGCGTGCTTGCAATATTTGTACTTTTAGACTTGTAAGTAGCAACATTCAAATTTTGTCCAGACATTTTGTCCAACGTTCAAATATGAACAGACACATTGGTCTATAGCCGTCTCGGTAATGGGGATCGTATGATCAGCCCTGGAGTAAGCCAAAACTAAGATCTCTCGGCGTCAGTGAACCCTGGAGGACTAAAAATTCTTCCTTGTAGTTGACGTTTATTTATATTTTTTCGATGTGACAGAAAGAAAAGAGGAACCCGAAGAATCATTAAGTTTGGTACAAACTGCGATCTTTCCGATGAAAAGAAGTAAGTATTTAAAAATATTAACATGTGTTACGGCAGTCGTTAGAGTCGTTATCGTATTGCATTAATGCGAAAAATTATATTAACGCTTAACCAGAAGTCATGGGTTTTCACCGAGTATATATCGGTTTACTGGAAGGACTCCAGTTTTTTTTTCGACAAGGAAACTTGTTTTGGACATAGAAAGAAAAGAAGTTGCTCGCTTCAAACAAACGGTTGAACGTAACCTAAACTGGAATCTCACATTTAAGATATTACCTTGTGAGGCAGGGCCGCCGAAAGGTTGCCTGGGGCAAAACTTTCCCAGGGGCCCCTATGACTTCATATAATTTTCCAAGGGCCGCTATGTCGTCATAATTGTTAGACGGGAGAAGCTGTGTTTTACGACATAAAATTTTTTACGCTGTATTGCATATTATCCAGCACTGACGTAGCTAGGATTTTTATTCTTCATTAAGCAATCTTGTATCAAGAAATTTAAAGAGCCTTCGTCGCTTTTGGGTCCCCATTTGTGCTGGGGCCTGGTGCAAAAAGCCCCCTGCCCCCTCTCGGTGGTCCTGATGCTGTTTCGAGCGAAGGCCCATCATCTGGAAGTTATAGAGGGAACTTCGTTCAAATGATCGAAGTACTTTCTGCAATCGAGTGAGATCCTTCAACCACGCTGGCGTGAATATTTCGTTCTAAATTGCAGCTCGTGGTGAGGTGCTGCGCTCAAACTACATAAATATATCTTTACCTTTGCAGATGGAAACCCCAATTTCTTGAACTTAATAAATTACCACCATTCCTAAGGGTAAGTACAGTCTAATTCTTTACATTGTATTTTCAAATCCAAGTTTATCCTCAATCTCCTGAAAATGGTTTTCATATATTGCAATTTGTATCAAAATAGTTATAAAATATCTCATTCTAGGTTTTCTCACCTGGCAACATGCTGAGTCACGTTGATCACGTTATACTGGGAATGAATTCAGTTCAATTGTACATGAAGATTCCCGGATGTCGTACTCCAGGTGTGTACAAATATTTCAAAGTGTCAGAAGAATGCTATAAAGTAAGAACAATGTGCCTTCTCTGAATGCTGTTGGTGAATGAGTTTATTTCCGCATTTAGTTGTAAAATTGAGTCGATCTGGCAAAACATTGGTCGATCATTTTATTACAGGACAGACACGCGGCACCATTTGAAACGCACGCGGCGGCCATCCAAAACTGCTAGTGACGTAATATCTTTACGCCAAGCACAGCTCTCTCAGAAGAGTGCTTTGTTTTGTATAGATCGCGCTTCGAAGCGCCAAAATGTTTCGATACGAGCTTAGATTAGCTAATTTTTCAACTTTTTACAGGTGAACTACGTCAAGCGTTCCTCTCTTGAGTTTCTAACTTGATCGCCAATTTTCCTCATTGAGAAACTTCCTTTTAAATTTTCCTAACCTCCTGTTTTAATTTCATGCCTTCCTGTTCATTGCAATCCAGTTATGAACCCAAAGTGATGATGCAGTTTACCTGTAATATGCTAAACAAATAGATAACATTTTGCCGTTGTTTGGTCAGTTATAGATAAATATAGGACGTCATAAAGTGGTAAGAACATCATGAGCCACAGTTTTTGCTCAGCAAGTTATACATGACGTCGGACTCTGGAAATTGATATCTAATTTTTAAATATAACATGATTACCCCAGTTTGTATTGAGATTTGAAGGGACGTGTTTCTTGTAGGTCATCAAGAAAACTTGAACTTTAGTTCCGTTAATATCAACATTGGTCCTGGAGATTGCGAGTGGTTTTCCGTACCCTATGAATATTGGGGGGCCGTTCACAACTTTTGTGAGAAGTAAGTAGTCACTTTCACTTGTTTGATGCTTTGATACGGTGGGTACGAGGTTGGGGGGTAGGTGGAAAGAAATTTAGGGAAGATGCGTCGGCCTGGACCCCAGCCTCCCTGGGTTGTTACGCTTTAAGACATACCCACTGAAGTTAAATGCGTGACTTATGCGCATGTAATGTACATATGGGTCACCCAGGAGAGAGGTTGATTTCCCCAGGCTAAAGGGGCCACAGATGACATTCTTGTGAATAAACAATGTCAAATCGTCTCTCAGGAAGCTAAAGTTATATTTTGCTTGGCCCCCAAAGTCTCTGGGCAGCCCTGAAACTTCGCACTATCCTTGGAATCTATAGTTGGGCCCTTCTTTCATATTGAGCTGTTTTCTACGCATCCCAGTTTTTTGTCCTGGCCAGATAAAGTATATACTACTTAAATCCTACATTTACATCATACTCATTGTTCTGTTTCTTTTTTGTAGGAATAATGTTGACTTCCTGATGGGTTAGTACATTTTGCTTGAAAATGTCTACATTAGCAAATACTACTGTATAAGAGTATAGGTTCTGTACACTGTGTAGTTTGTCTACAGTTCCGAGTCTGGTCCCCTGTGAACATAGTCTTAATAAATTGTTGGCCATGATGTACTATTGTTGTTCTTAACTTTTAAATTTTTACTAGTTCAGCGAGTACTGTTATGATAGATAATTTATGATATTCTTAACTTTGACCGCATGTAAATAGTTTAGATATAATATTTACACTTTGTATATATACCATAGTTCCATAGTACAGGACCATTCTGAAAATCACTTTTGTGAGAATGCCTCCTGGGTAAAGATTGTTATCATTAATTTACAACGAACTTGGGCATTTTGCAACGACCTGAGGTCGCGAGCGTTTAAAATAGAGAAAACCTGTTACTGTGGCGGTTACTATTCCTGGCTTGATTAATCATCATTGAGCTTTACAAAAGGTTTTCATTTGACTTATTATAACTTGATTTGATATATGTGTCATTTATAGGATCTTGGTGGCCAATTCTTGAAGATTTGTATGAAGAGCGGGTCCCGGTGTATCGCTTCGTTCAAAAACCTGGTGACTTGGTATGGGTCAATGCTGGAACAGTACATTGGGTGCAGGCTATTGTAAGTTATAAGTGTACAATTGATTAACTAGTGTAAAAGCTAACAATAATGCGATACGGTTGAACTATTTACTGTGATTTTTAAGTGGCAAATCAATGGGTCACCTATACCCCAATTTACTTCTTCCTTCACGCAAAACACCCTTACATTTTTGCACAATTCCAAATTACCCGGCAAACCACCGTGAAGGTATATAAAATGGATTTTAATTGAATTTTTTAATAGGGGTGGTGTAATAATGTCGCCTGGAACGTTGGACCGTTGACAGGTACACAAGTTATAATTCATTCCGGCTTAGAAGCAACCTTTCTAGTTCTTTTCTAAATCAAGTTCAATTCTATAGCAAATATGACTTACATATAAATTTATGTAGCAATGAGAAGGGTGGTAGAATGCCGATAAAAGGGCGTGGTTTCTCGTTCCTCAAACCCAAAATATTCTACACTTGTCAAATTGACTAGAATAATTTGGAAATTATTCTTTTCAATAAACACAACCATTTCTAATACATTCATTATACAAATGGAAACTTCAAATGAACAATCTCACTTCTCAAAGACTCGCCTTCCATCAGTTGTCAACATATAGTTTGTTTCTTCAGTTGTTATATCAGTCCTGCACGAGCCCAAATAGATATAGACAACAACATTCACTAACACCTCAATATATATCAAATTGTTGCAAGCTTTATGGAAATAAATATAGGATGTTAGACGGTTGCGAAGAGATATGGATTTTATGTTCGAGTGGCAAAAACAATATCTCACGAGTGAGCGCAGCGAACGACACGAGAACATAAATCCATATCTTCTCGCAACCGTTTAATGTTCTGTTTATTATATGGACTTACTCAGAGTGACAAAAATACACACAAAGACGACATGTAAATAAGCACGCGAAAGACCAGTATAAAAGCGATATTTTTAAAATTATAGTGCAAACATAAAACTAGAATAAATTTTACTTATCTCAAAATGTGTTTTAAATGTTTTCGTTTTATTTCCAACGTGTTAATTTCGTTTTAAATACGAATCAATTTTTTTTTGCTCATTTGTATTTTCAAAACAACAACAATGAAAATGGCGGGAAATTTTCGAACTTCGTATGTCACTAGCAGGGGTGAAATACGGAAATACGCGCACCTGGTCCCGGATGTAGTGACGTATGAGTTGTACGAGTGTTTTAGTTTCCAGTAAAACACCATTGTCCATATAATAAATTTGTATATTTAGTAGCAGCATACATGCAGTGGTGTGGTTGTATAATTCTTCAATTTCTTATTTTTGTATATATCCTTTTACTTCTTTCAGAATTTCAGTACAATATGGCTGTCAACAGATACGAATGGAATAAACTTCAAGGTAAGCATGTATAGCATTGAATATCGGTTAAATTGCACTTAGGCGGTTTTACAGCATATTATACTTTCATATGCATCAGGAAATTGTCTTTCCAAATTGTACCCTAAGGCATCTAAGCCTAATTCTATATGGAATCATTGCGTAGAATCATTGCGCAGCTACAAATATAACCAAAAAGCCTGAAAAAGTCTTGAAAACTACTACCGGAAAATTAAACTGCATCTGAAATAAAAATATGGGACTAACCTCAAATTATTAAAGAGCGACTGGATTCTGTGGTTTTAAAGTATATACTGTCTTACTAATGATGTGGTTTTATATAAGTGTTTTCAAATGAGCATAACACATAATGAGAATGAGCATAAAGCCTGCAATGAGCATAACACATAATGAGAATGAGCATAAAGCCTCTCGTTTCGCCATTCCTGTAAACACTCAATATATATCTCGAAAATCAAGGATGCACCCAACCCGTTAGCCAACCACAGAAGACACTCGACTGCCGTAACCCACCCTCCCTTGGGAAAAAATGTTGACCGCTCTACATTGGGAGTTTCTACGCAATGAGACCATGGCACCATGCATGTTAAATCACCTATACAACACTTGACCGGTGAACTCACTAATTCACATTACAAATTCTAACGTTCATTTAATATCACATTAATATTTTTCAGGAAATAGATCAATCGTTCCTATGATTCTATTGACGTGGAATTTAGCTCGAAATATAAAAATTTCAGAAAAGAAATTGTACGAGCATATGAGGTGTGTAACACAGGGTGTTTCTTCGTTAGAAATATTTTCTTTATTATTGGTATGTACGCATCATTAGCTAGGGTTGTAAAATGTCTGGGTGGCAAAGAAACAGTAAAGATCGAATGAAAGTGGCATATTTGTTACATTGTAAATTGCAGTGGCAGTCATGTAAGGTCCTTCTAATATGCAAGTAATTGTAACTTTGGCATACCTATTTCATTTTTGTTTTGGTCTAAGGAAAAAGATTTATTTTGGCCTGTATTTGATATTATTTACCGTTTTATTTGGCTTGCTTTTCATAAGTTTTCATGCAATGGAGCAATTATAAATTATGTTGGAGTATACCATGTCTGTGTACTGTAGTGTAAATGGAGTATTTCTTTTCTTTATTTGGGGCGGATAAATATAATATAAAGCATAACGCCAACAGGTTTTTAAGATTTTTACTTCAACATGCAGTACAGAATGATTTCAAAAAATATATATTGAACAATATTGTGTATGGTCAGCTGAACGAGGCCCCGCAGTTTCCAACTTCTACAATTTTTTTCAAACATTAAGCAGTCGAGTAACCGTATAGCATTATTTAGTGCAACATCGTAATTTTGTTTCAATTTTTTTAACATGTTCCAGGCAAGTGCTAGCACGAGTGTTGAAATACTGTCAGGTAACCTTGGATTGTATTAAGGAGGCTGGTGTAACGGTGACATTACAAAGACGGGGAGAGCACGAAGCTGCTCATTATTGTTCTGTGTGTGAGGTACGTATATTAGACAGATAAAGATGGCGGCTTGCATATGAAATATTCACCTCTTTCAATATTTGAATCAGTGTTGAATTTCATGACGTTATTATGAACACTGAAACGTTGACAATGTTATACCCAGCCGTCAAGGAGATTAGGAGTTTGGTAACAAGTAAAATGGAGTAATTTGGGTATGTAAATGATACAAGATGAAATCATAGTCATAGACGTCAAGATATATAGTTGGCTAACATAATTTCGTTCTTCTAAATGCACACCCAAAATTCTGGTGCTGAACATCAATAGTACGTTGATTTTTCATGTTTATCTTCCTCTCCTAGTCCTAGGTATAATAATGGTAATAAACTTTACTGTGTATTACAGCACTTTTACCCCCAATGACCTCGTATATATGTTTGCTTGTTTGAGCATGGCAGGCGCACATAAAAGTTATCGATCCTCATTTTTTGTGCCTGAATATGTTTCTCTTTGATCTTGAGTCCAACCATAAGCTTTAACCCTACTGTGCACGAAATACGAGGAAATAACCCAATAAACAGTACAGTCCATTGGCAGAGGAAGGCAAAATGCTCATGGGGACTGCAGGACATCGAGGATGTAACTTGTTTCAAAATAATTATATCTGTGTTTACTTTTGTTTAGATTGAAGTGTTTAACATTCTGTTTGTAACGAATAATAAGAAACATCAGGTCCACTGCCAGGATTGTGCAAGAAAGACTAGCGATGATCTTCAAGGTTTTGTGGTCTTACAACAGGTCAGTTCATCTGTTTACATAAATATTTCATAAATAATCGTTGCTACAGACCTTCCCGAAAACCATTCTTATATATACAATGGATTACATTATCCGTCACGATTTCAAGCTATCTGTAGAATGACCGATGAAGTAATTTAAGGAATTGTGGGTGAAACTAAGGAATTCCAGAGCTCATGCTAAGGAATCAGGAAATTGGGTTATGAGAGCCTGATGCTTAATTTGACATCCCGTGTTTTACTTATTTAAGGATTATATCCATAGGATTATATCATATACTTTAAATCTATCGATCTTATGCAATAAAACATTATTAATTTCGCTTGCATATGGGAGTTATGTTTACATTTATGAGGATATTTTATTGTGTTTTTTTTTAGTTTCCCATGGAAGAATTGTATAAAACGTACAATGACTTCAGGTTATATCAGGTAGGTTTTCCATTCAATCGAAATTTCGGCCATGGTGTTTATTCTACATTTTTGTTTATTCACGTTTATTCAGACTTCCCCGCAGTGGACGAAGGGTGTGTACTTCGAAACATCCCCAAAATATTCCTGGAAATCTCTAAAACAATCTCTATGAAATACCTAAAAATCTTTAAAAATTCCTTTAAAATCTTTCATTATATTTTGTCCAACCCTAACACGAGACATTTGTAAAATAGTTAGGGTATGGTGAGTTACTTCTATTAACTCGTGAGTTTTTGATAGTCTTTGAAAAACTCACTCGTGCATGCATGTTTTTTTCCCAAATTGCACTCGAAACCATACTATTACCTGCAAACAGAAAGACTTTCGTGTGCTTTCACTCAAGCCAACCAATTTATATATAGCAACAACTATACAGCATCAATGCACTATATAAAGCTTCATAATCTAACACATCATTTTGCACTTCTTATAATTGCATGCTCATTTTCTTTTTTAGCAACCCTCGACAAGATTAGTTCAGCCATAGCGACAAGTATTCGATTGTGCCATTTGTGGTGTCTTTGGACGTCTATACTGATTGTTTGTCGTGAGAAGAACATTTAGTAACTTAGTAAGAGTGTAAATTACAAACATTGTTATATAGTAGGGGTTTATTTTCGTAATTCGCGTGGATAATTTTGTACCTAATTGTATCAAGTGAAACTAATTCAACTGCATGCACGAGCTGAAAATCCTTAATATCACATTATACATACAATAATGCACATGGTCATGTGTTCTTCCCATTTTCACAGTTGAAACGGTGTTAATGTCTATTCATTGCTGGTACACAGTACGAAATTCGCCTGCATTAATTTTTTTAAGGGGAAAATTAACATGAAATTTCTTATTGTTATCCTTGAGTATATATATTGCATTAAACAAGACGTTTATATTTTTACGATAGCTTTTGTAAGTTTTTGAGTTCTTTTTATATTTGCAAATATTCTTTCTGCCCTCTTTGAGGAATCGCCACAACTATTTATTCACAGTAAAGCGGGTTAAAAACAGGCTTTTTCATTGAGAATGGAAGCATGCATGACCTCCCTCGCAAAATCGTTTAAGGCTACGTTTACACGGAATAGCATTCCGTAGCGACATGAAAAAACAGCTATCCATACCCGAGGGGCAATTCACTCCAAAAATCCCGTACACTTCGTCAAAAAATCCGGAAAAAATCCAGAAAAAATCCATGAAATCCTCAAAATCCATTGAATCCATCAAAATCAAAAAAATCCTTTAAAAACCACAGAAATCCTTCAAAAATCCACAGAAATCCTTCAAAATCCTTAAAAAATCCGCAAATCCACAAAAAATATATGAAGTACTTGGTGTAATTTACTCGTAAAGGTTCTTTGCCACGTTCAAAATGGCGGACAGCGAAAGCTAAACGCTTACCGTGATCGCTGATTCGCTGTCATTATATTTCGTAATTATTGGACCACTCTACATTTCCATTTATACGTTCGAGTATATGCTAAGTTTTTTTAGCCTATTACTACTAAATATGTGTTCTTGTTACAATGACGTTATGTTGTAAAATATAATTACAAAACCAAAAGTTATTCACCATTGTCTTTTACTGCTTTTGAAAGAATAATGAACTTGTTTGAATTTTATACAAATTGACTGCATGCACAGCCTTCGTTAATAGTTTCAGAAGGCTGTGGTCCTAGTCCCAGTCCTCTGCTCGACCCTGACGTCCTGGCATAACGTTGACATCGTACAACTTAAGATTATTTGTTCAAAACGTTACCTAGCTCTATAACTCTATAATTAAAAAAAATCCAGAAAAAATCCGAGCAAATCCGGAAAATCCAAACAAATCCGGAAAATCCAACAGATTTTCAAAAATCCGGAAAATCCAGCAAATTTTCTCTTCAAAAATCCGCTAAAAAATCCGGGAAAATCCGGGAAAAATCCGCTAAATCCGCTAAAAAATCCGCGGATTTTTAAAAATCCGAAAATCCCGTACGCTTTTTTGGAGTGAAATGCCCCTCGTCCATACCTTTAGGAAAGCTATTTTCAGAGGAATATTGCAACGGATAGATGTTGTTTCGCTCAGCTTCTGAAAGTTGTACATTTCGTATCGGATAGGTGCTTTTTTCGCGCTGCTACAGAAAACTATCCGGTATAGTGTATAAACGTAGCCTAAATGATTAAATAGTACATTCTATATATATTGACCAAACCTCGAACTCAGGTCTATTTTAATTGGCGTATGTTGAGCTATATGAGTACGAGATTGTGTGTAAAATATTTTGTAATGTAGGGTTATATATCTGGAATAGCCGTAGTACATTGTGATCGATAAATTTTGTACATCACACATTCTTCATACACCTTTTGTACAGCACTAAACATTTAATGTTATATTTAAACGAACGAATGAAAATGAATGATTGAGAGTAGGTAAATATGTCGTCGTTAACATTCAATTTATTATAATTTGAAGTGAACTTTTCATTTGTTGTATGCTCGTATGTGTATTAAGGTGATGTTATATTTGTCTTTAATTTAATTAGGACAACTATCGGAGGTTGATGGACGAATGAGATTAAAGTAGCTTAACTAGTTAAGGTTACATGCAGGACACCCTTTTTGGCGTTTTTCGGAAAATCGCTACTGCGCGCTCAAAATCAGTCCGATTTTCATCAAATTTTCACCAAATGTTAGCCAGTGGTAGAGTTGTAAAATTGGTAGAGTTGTAAAATTGACAAACAAAATAATGTAAGAATCATTCAGGAAAATCTTAAATCGCGATAGCTTTACGCTTTTGAGTTGTGTTCCTGCTGGTTTTAAGATATATTTATGAAAATATTATTTTCAGTAAAATAGTTGTTCTAAAAAATTGTAACCTGAGTATCAGGCCGTACTTTTTAGGGCACAGGCACGCCTGATCGCGGGCGAAGGGGAGAAAAGTACGGCCTGATGACACAAAAGCGGCATTTTGCCTGGTTATTCAGTCCAGAATCTGGACTGAGCGCTGATTGGTCGATTAGACAAACGATTTTTTAAATCTGTCATTTGATTGGCTGGTGCTAATTAGATTATACTATTGTTGTTGATATATTTTATAACGATCACAACTATAATTATAGCCGGCCCACTAAACGGCTGAATTTAAATTAAAACTGCAGTAAAATTAGAAAATAATCGCAAATTAGGGAAATATATTGCAAATGTAGCTTATATTATATCGCCATCAGATTGCACTATCGACTAACTGACGTATAGTTATAAAGTATACTTAATATATATATATACTTTATAATTATACGTCAGTTTGTTGATAAATACGGCAAGCGCCATGTAAAGCTCACTGTAGTCACTGAAACCTCTGCGGGAGGAGAAAGCAATCGGGTGGCGATTTAATATAAGCTACATTTGCAATATATTTCGCTAATTTGTGATTATTTTTGTTAATTTTATAAGTTCATTGCAGTTTTAATTTAAATTCAGCCCGGTTTAGTGGGTACCCTGGATTCCAGAGCCTTCGACAGTAAATAATAAATTGAAGTGTCGCGAAGGCTCTGGTTCAACGGGGCGATTCTTTGATTAAGCCGCGCCAATCACAAAACAGAATTAGTGGTTTTAGTACAGATTCTGTACTAAAAGCACTAATTCTGTTTTGTGATTGGCGCGGCTTAATCAAAGAATCGCCCCGTTGAACCAGAGCCTTCGCGACACTTCAATTTATTATTTACTGTCGAAGGCTCTGGAATCCAGGGTATTTAGTGGGCTGCTATGCTATAATTAGATTGCTGTTGTCGTTGGTGTGAAATTTAAATTTCTCCTGCGACATTTTGATTGGATACTAAATATAAACTTTGCTGTGGGCGGAAAGCGATGAGGTTAAGTTTTGTGTCAGGCTCTATTTGTAAAATAGAGCCTGATACTCAGGTTAAAAAATTGTGTTCGGACATTTTTGGATATTTCGTCATTCCGCTGATATGGTGATTTCTTTGACGACTGCAATATATTTCTGAATCGTTTGTATGAATTGCTCCTTATTAAAATATCCAAAATTAGAACAAAGCCGAACACAATTTTGAAACTGACGTCTTTCCTGTGAAAATGTGAGAAAAATTCGTTAAAACCCGCCGGAGAACAACTCGTTTGAAAATCAGTAATTGCCGTAAAATGTTTCCGGAGAAAATTGAATTTGAATATTACATTTTCAATGTTTTTCTTATTGCAGCGAAATGTATTTTATTCAAACTTGGTCAGATAGTAGGACTAGTCTAATGCTTTCATAGAAACCAACGAGGGGCATTTCACTCCAAAAATCCCGTACACTTCGTCAAAAAATCCGAACAAATCCGGAAAATCCAACAGATTTTCTCTTCAAAAATCCGCTAAAAATCCGGGAAAATCCGCTAAAAAATCCGCGGATTTTTAAAAATCCGAAAATCCCGTATGCTTCGTCAAAAAATCCGGAAAATCCAAACAAATCCAGAAAATCCAACAGATTTTCTCTTCAAAAATCCGCTAAAAAATCCGGCGAAAATCCGCTGAAAAATTCGCGGATTTTTAAAAATCCGAAAATCCCGTACGCTTTTTTGGAGTGAAATGCCCCTCGGAAACCAATAAAAAAAATTTAGGCAAAATTAACACTCAAAGGTGTTCTGCAACCTTAATACATTTTGCTACTGGAAACAGCACCTATAGAAATTTAATTTATTTAGTTTCTCCCACACATTTGACTGAAAATGTTTTCACTGCCAAATATGAAGATGAAAAATCGATAACGTGAATTGGGAATGACAGGAAAATATTAAAAGAAATATCTTTATACCATGCGGGCAATTAGGCAAACCAGACGATGTACGGTATACTCCTTATTTCTGCCAGGTACGTAATGCCTCGACATGACGGCTAAATTCGACGTTTGAAACGTGTTAAAACTACAGGCACCCTCTGTTGCTGAGACCTGAGTTGCAAGAGGTCATGCGGCTAAATCGAGGAATGCACATTTGCCCGACGCCATCTTGAATTGCGCGCAATGACCTGGGTCTCAGTTATGATGTCATCGTATCAACCATGAATGATGTAATCAAAACAAACGTATTCGCGGGAAAATTAAAATAGTGGATTTTGATTGGATAATTGTCGCTCGCTCATTGCCACTTTATAAATAGTCTATTAAAAATGGTCATAATAAAGCTAGTTTACAGCAGCAAAAATTACAATAAATACACTTTTAATGCTTTTAAATCATAAATAATCATATTATAATGATTTAATATAGCTTTTGATATCATATAAAGGAAAATAACCCGGCCGAAAATACAAAATAACAACATCTCGCGTATCGACATTTTTCACAGTGATTTGTATGCATTAATCGACACTTGGTCTCTGGCACGCAAATTTACTTTCGTATAGTGAGCACATAGTTGTGTGCACGGTAGCTGGAAATTCCGAAAATACCCTTCGATTCCGCATGAATTCTGTATAAACAGCCCTAGTTTTCCTTTTTCATTGAAAAACTGAACGGAGATATTCGCCCTTTAATACTCTAAAACTCGAGTCTTTATCCTACTATAGGAATTTGTGTACACAGTAGATGGGAAATCGGAGAACACGATTGAATTCGCCATAAAAATCGGCAACTTTTCATAGTAAATATCTCTACTCAACTGTTTAATAAAGAAAACTTTTTATTGCGTGTTTACCTCCCAGCTGACAATAGAAATAAACTACGGATGTAGACAAGGGATAAAGGAGCACTTTAATGGATAACCATTTTACTAATTCATTATTATCATAAGATAACCACAAATGTCCCGAGTTAATAATGATTCAAGATGGCGTCATGTAAATGTGCATTCCTCGATTTAGCCGCTAGTTTAGTTATTTAGTAACGCCATATTGTTTTTGTTTCGTTCCCCGCAGGAACGAAACGGTACTGTATTTGGTTTCGAGCAATTATCACAGGAAAGTGACGTCAGAGATCAAAGTTATCCAATCCTTTGCCAGTATTCTTGCTCAAACGTCAATTACATTTAGAATCGTCCAATGAGATGACCGCTCCTAGCATAAGAAGTTTTTTGGAGGCGTGGCGTATAATTCGGAAATCTTAGTTAATTATATATCAACCTATGAGAACATGCTAACTTAACCTGAAGTTCAGGCCCTAATTTTAAATAGGGCCTGATACAAAACCTGTCTAGACCGTGGGACGCTCACATGTTATTTTTAGACACAGCATGCAATATGATTGACACGTTACACAAAAAAATTATATTCTCATGAACATGTCCGCAGAGTGTGCATTTTGCTTTTTAATTAAACTTAAAAATTCAAGGTACTTTTATATAATTAAGAGTCAGTTTCTCTATTTAACCGAACAGCAAACGAAGATTCAATTAGTCAGTTCTGTGTACAGCTTGACTGCCAAGCTTTCTCAAGGTCTCAACTTGCTGGACGCGGATATACCAGGGATATACTCTATTAAACGGGCTAACAACAGCAACAATAAAATTCTCAATCGTACCACGAAGAAGGCGATGTAGCTCAGAAAACAACGCCGGTAGGACCTGATATTAAAAATAAGACTTTTGCCGGCGAAGCCAGTTGGCAGAACATCTTGGCTGTAAACAACAAACTTTCGAATAGATGACTAGTTTGGCTGTTCTTTCGGCGTCGTGTGTCCAAAATTCGTCAAAGATTTTGATAAAGACCTTCAAAATACTATTTGTTTGATTTATTTTCTGCCATAAAGCATAAAAGAAAAGAAATTCGAAGAAATCGATAATGGATTTGTTACGTGCATTTGACCTTTATATTATTATTGTCCCCTTGAGCCCTTCACCGAGCTATTTTTAAAACTGTTGTTTATGTGAACTTGCAACCAATCAAAATCTAGGGCCTGAACTTCAGGTCAAAATCTACAGGCACGATGATTTATATTTGAAGTATTCAAGCGCCAACAGCGGTATATATTTATTATATAGTTTTCTTTGTTTTTCTTCATTTTGAATACTACAACTGTATTTCAACAGCGGTATATATTTATTATATAGTTTTCTTTGTTTTTCTTCATTTTAAATACTACAACTGTATTTCTGGACCGCTCGGCCCCTCCGGGTAATGAAAATTTATAGAACCCGCCCGCCTCACAAAATATATGAACCAATTTCATTGCTCGACATATACAAGTGATCTATGGTCACAACCGCTAATTACAGACGTCTGGTATTTCTATAATTATATTGGAACGAAACATTATTTCTTTTTTAAAGAAATATTTTCTTGTTGCCACTGTGGTTAATTCACCTAATCACCTGCCACAAATTAATCATTCCTGGAAGATGCATGCAAATTGCTTCCCCGAAAACCGGAAACGTTCGATCCCACACATTCCCACCTTATCTATAAAACGAAAGCGGAATAGAATAGCTAGTGAGTGGACGCAAGATGCTATAATTTTGTCAATTACTGTGAAGGAAGGTAGGTTTAAACTCAACCTTATAGTCTTACCTCAATTAATTGTGGTCTGACAGTTACAAGATGAAACACACTCCAAATATTATTAAATACCTCTTATTCAAGATCCGAGCTAGCTATTTAAACAAGATAACAAAATTTTTCGACTTTAATTTATTTCGAAGTCATTGACATTGTCAAACTTTACTGCACTAAATAGTTAGAAATTGTCTGGTAGTAAAGGATTTTTGTCTTAATACAGTAACTACAGGCAGAGGCTAAATCAGGTTGGATTGAGTCCTGCACAAATATTAAATTCCAGGTAGTATAGACTTTCAAATATATAATTTCTTATAATGATTAATGTTATATATAATTTTTCTTTGAAAAAAAGGCACAAAGTCCAAAGGTAATATATATCTCGCGAGAATTCGACATTGCCATTGATTGGTAAGTCCCTTCGTCTATTTATATTAAATACGTAATTTATATGGAAACGCAAACTATATACCTGTAGTAGATGTGCGGTTATATTAAATAATCACGGGTGTGAATCCACCCATCCAAACTGATGAGTGATAATACAACTGATGCGAATGCATCGGTCACATTTCGCACGAACTAAAATTGAGCAAATAAAACTGCTTATTTTATTAAAATACAAATACATTACAACTCTTAAATATTGGTTTTTACGCAAAATATTGAATTATTTTATCCAAAGTCCTTTAAAACAATATATTTTCACAGGAATGAATGTCAACAAAGCTGTATTTAGCGAAATATTATTTAGCGAAATATTTATTAGCGAAATATTAGTATGCTTTTGTAGTCGTATTTGAAGCTATTCAAAACACTCGAACTCGCGTTTAATCCGTTTATCATATCTAAAACGCTCGGCTGCGCCTCGCATTTTAAATATGATAAAACACTCCTTCTCGTACGTGTTTTAATATGGAAACGCCGTATAAAATTTCACATTTTCTCTCAACTTGTACAGCTTCGTGTCGCGACTATATTTCGCCACAGGGTATTTAGTAGGGATGGGCCGATATCGATACCAAATACTCGATACTATCGATACCAGGGTTTTGAAGAAAACTAGGGACCTTAAGCAAACAGGACAGCAACACGACGGCGACGGCTATTCACACAATGATATTCCTGATCTCGTACAAAAGAAATGAATAATTAAAAGCCCCACGGGAATTAGAGACGTTGTGTTAGGGCTTTTTACAACGGCAAACCAGAGATTTTCACGTCTCGTGTACAACGCAAACATTTCAAGACGCGACAAGTGAAAACTACAAATTTGCTCAGCAGAAGCGTTTTTAACCATAAAGCCTTTGTTTTAATTTCTTCAAACTGAACTCAATTCATATATACATGCAGTGGACAAAACATAACAACACTTCTTCGCATTAATTTATTTGAAGAATTTTGTTTTGGTTGTCGTCGTTGCGTTACCGTCGTGCATGCTTAAGGTCCCTAGTATCGATACTGGCAAGAAATATCGATGTTTCGATATTTCTACGCCCGCGATATTTTTCATTTTGGTCAGCGGCATCATGAAAATGATACCAAAAAGCCTAAATAGGCGTAAATAGTTCATTTTCTATGGTGCTATAATGGTCCACGGGAAGGATGGGAGTTTCTGGTTATGTTGGTTGCAATCACTGACATATATCAATTCAATGTTTATATTGTTAGCGTTGTGGCCGTTGTTAATGATTTCAAGTTGGGAAAATATCGGTATCGATATCGAAAAAACCCGGCAAATATCGAGCAAATATCGTATCGAATGAAAAAGCTGGTATCGCCCATCCCTAGTATTTAGTCAATCTCGTTCCCCGAGCCTGCGATCCTCGGGAAGGAACGTGAGGCTCTGGGATAATCCGTTGCTGGAAGCCAGGAATCCTGGCTAAGATTGAGCTACGCATTCCAATCAGATTCCTCCCTGAAACGGATTATCCCAGAGCCTCACGTTCCTTCCCAAGGATCGCAGGCTCGGGGAACGAGATTGGGTGTTTAATTTGATGCATACATCACTATACGTCACGTCAGGAAAAACTTAGAACTGCTCAAATAGGGATGTTATGAAGCATCATGTGTTTGACTGGGGTGGGTGGGGGGGGGGTCAAAAGATATTTACCTGGATTAGATATTTGACGTTAAAAGTTGTAAATTATGATGGTCTCTTAATTTGCATATAGGTAACAAAAAACAATAATTCAAAAAATAGATAACAGTACAAATGGACTTCACTGTTTGCCTCCAATGGCCTCGTTTCCATTTTTGGCTGTTTTAGCATGGGAGGCACAAATTAAGTTTATATCCGCATTTTGGGGAACACCCACCTAGCTCCCGCACCAAAAATCGAGTTTATCTGGCCTTTCTCCCACCCAATCACACCTTTATTCTGCTATGTAATGTTAATAATGCAACAAAGCTTATAAAATCAACACCAGTCACATCATCATTGACATTGTACAATTTTAGATGTAGAAGTCTGAGATGTAGCCGTGAGTCAGAATAATCTGGTGCAGTGCCCGAACTAATCAATTCACATATCACCCTCTTTCCAAACAAATATGCTTATATCAGCTGTGACTAGATAATGGCAGAGCGCTGTGAGGAAGGTGAGTATATAATATTGTTAATATGTTTATTACCTAATATTTAGGCAAACCACCTGCCAAGAATTTAGATTTTATGAGGGTCTAGATGGGGGGGGGGGGTCTGAAAATCAGTAAACGGTAAACATTTTGGTATTGGTAAAATTTTGGTATTTTAACGGTAAATCTTTGAAAAGTGTTTGAAAAATCTTTGAAAACGATAAACAGAATTTTTTCCTCACGCTTCACGGTAAATTTTTAGAGTTTTCACGACTGACATATACCCCATCAACACCCTCTTTTATGTACTTGAATGTTACACATATTAGCTGGTTAATGCTTGCTGTAGAAGATCACAGTCACTTCCTGATATTTTACTTCCTGTAAACCTTAGTGTCGTCTGAAAATAATTCTGATAAAGTTCTATCCGTAATGACTTCTCGAACATCATTAACAAAGAGCAATGGTCCCAGAATTGTATAATTGTATTTGTATGTCGTAATGATTTAGAGTAATTATATATAAGTTATATGTAAATATTTTGGTGAAAAGCCTCGCAAGGGGATGTGAAGTAAATAAATATATGTATTAGTATATACTGTATATTAAAAATTCTTAAGTGGAAGAATGAATTAAGAAAGACAAAGTAGCTATATCGGATATCATAGGAAGTATAGAGCGATAGAGTAAGTAAGTAAGTAAGACATGCATGCGGAAAGACTTAAATAAGACAGACATAGACATACAAACAGGCAGCTATGTCCTGTGGCAAGGACCGTTGCGTGTTAAGGACCACGCACAGGACAATACATCATAGACTGTCTGAAGAAGATGAAAATAGTCAGCTTAAGAAAGGTTGTGACTGGAGAAAGACTGAAAGAGTCAGGATCAACATCCTTACACACGCTGTTCCAGCCTCCAGGTTTTGAAAGAAAGATGATTGGAAAGTAGTAGTTCGACACAGTCACATAATTGTTATTGTTGAGTTAATATAGCCGTACAGAGCCTTAAAAAAACAAAGTAAGGTCTCACTATCGTAGCAAAGATTTGATTTGAAAAAGATTTGATTTGAAAGAGGTGGTAAGTCCAATGTCAATTGTCGCTGTCAGTTATAGGACATTTCACACGTCTTGATTTCAATAATTTGAACTCTCTCGATTCTTTACTCAGTTGTCTATTCTGGACTGGAGAAGTGCTTGTGTATGTAGCATAGCTCCAACTTGACTAGCGAGAGGTAAAGTGCCGGTCTGGCTTGAGCATGCAACACCAAGTTATTTGTTAGCCTTTGATACCACCTCGTTTATGTGTGAGTCCCACATAAGTTTGCTGGACAAGGTGACTCCGAGATCTTTCTCCTCTTCGACTCTTAACAACATTTCCGTACCTAGGTAATAGTCATACTATATTGGAGTTTTTTTTGCGCGTCACAGATAATGCTTTGCATTTCGACGAGTTAAATTTGATGTTGTTGTTCCGACTCCATAAATCCAGGTTGGTTAATACTTTCTGTAGAAGATCAAATTCACTTCCTGATGTTATATTCCTGTAACCCTTAGTGTCGTCTGCAAATAATTCTGATAAAGTTCCATCCGTGATGACTTCTGGAACATCAGCAATGAAGACAACAAAGAGAAATAGTCCAAGAATAGTGCTAGAGGCACTCCAGATGTAACAGGGGCCCATTATGACGCCACACCATCAACTGCGACTCTTTGTCGACGATTGTTCAAATAATCAGGAAGTGACGTTTGCTGATTACCATCCTAAAGGAACTCAGCCAGATTGCAGAGAGTGGTTGAAGACATCGCAAAGGCTTGGTGCTATTTGTTGGGAACATTCCTTTAATAGCCGAGCATATACCATCGGGTCCATTTGCCTTCGACTCATCCAAACTGTTCAAACAGTTGGCAACTTATCCGAAGCGATTGTAATATCAGATAATTTCAGCTCAATTTTCGATTGAAAGAAAGTATTGACAGCATCTTTATTTGTATTAGATCGAGGAGATGTGAAAACAGAAGAAAAATAAGCATGGAAAAGTTCGGCTTTGCCAGATGCAGCTGTTGCCAGTTGTTTACCTTTTCCATACGGAAAGTAAATGGAACAGGCATATTTCGACGGCCCAACCGGAAATTTTCCGGAATAAACGGTTTGTTTGAAAAGGTTGTCCTCTCTTACCGATTGGAACGTTTCAACCTGTGAATTTAGTCCCAGGCTCTTCAAACCGAATGGGTTTTCCATGTAAATGGTAAACAACTCTTCAGTGCCTTCCGGTCAGTCACTCTAAATGGAAAGCGCATAATCCGAATGGGATTTTCTATCCGAAATTTTGCTTACCATTAGCACAATTTCAAACTGGATGGGTTTTCCATGTTACGCCTTTATAAGTGATTTCTGCACTTTGTCTTGCCCCATGATGAAATATTGATTTGTGGTAGCTTCAGAATAGTTTTGGATTGTCACAGAACGAATCTTTTATTTTGGACAGGTAATCACGATACTTTCGTCACACCAAGTACTTGATGTTTTGACTCGTAGTTTCAATTTACGATTGGCAGTTTCGGACTGGCGGTATTTCTCAGGGCTGCATATTTCTTCCGCATTAGATGACCTCCGTCGATCGAATGTGGTGAGTTCGTGTCCTTGAAAAATTTAACGGGAATGAACTTACTAATGTCGTTCAGAAACCATTCTTTCCAATGAATTCAGTGCTGGTCAACGTTTTCAGGTTTGTCATTAAATTTTGAATTTGACAGAGAATAGCGCGGGTCTTCAAAATTCCTGCGTCTGTAATCAAAGACATTCCGCTTGATTGGCTTTGCCCGAGAAAACGATGGATGAATTTCAAATTCTAGTATGTGGTGGTCTGTTGGAAATGCAAACTGTTGAGGAGTTGATGTTGTTATACATTCCTAATAATTTCAGGGCAGTTGCAGAGAAGTGGGTCAAGCTTGTTACCATCACAACGGGTGGGACCAGGTATTAATTGTTCAAGAAAGTGATCACCAACTAATTGGCAGAAATAGTTTTCCGAATGTCCTCCGACGTGCATTATTGGTGTTGGATGGTCAAGTGTCCATTCAATTGCAGGAAGATTGAAGTTTGTCAGCTTTATCATATCCTAAATAAAGATTAATATTAAAGTTTGCAGGATTCAATTGTATTGCATGCGTGCGTGCGTTAATTAGAACTGATTTATCACGTTTGATCGAAATAACTTGAATGGCAGTTTATTTAAAAGATTAGATATAAACTATATGTCCTACTTAGCAAACGAGCGAGCTTCCATTTCGCCAGCTAGTGTCTCCACGCCGGCCATAAAATGCAAGTATGGCGTGGCAGCCAATGACTAAACAAGACTACTGAATGTATGTTGAAGCAAAGAAACAGCACTTTGTTGTTTTTCAGTAAAACAGGTAAATAATGCCTTACATTAAACTCACGAAACTTTTTACAATAAAAAATATTTGTTGTATTTGTTTTCTCAGCTTATCGGACAGTTCGCACTTGTTTCCTTATCAATTTTACAGAAAAACCAGGGCCACGAAGTGTGTGATGTCATTTAAAAGTTAAAACTTTAAAATGCAAAATAAACAATAACTGATTCTACATAAATTTAATTTCATCTCTCCTAGACTCAGATTGGTAATGAGTTACTGTGAAAGTTATGACATGTGTCCCTGTATCTTTCTTTTTCTAACAGATCTGTTTGAACAAACCGGACCACACCAATCAATTACTACTGCTATCCGAAAAGTTCTGGGTGATTATAAAGATGGTGTCGGTATATTGAAGGAGCTGATCCAAAATGCTGATGATGCAGGTGCTACTACAGTTAAGTTTTTGGTTGACTGGAGACATGGTCCAACCAGTAGCCTATTATCTCCTGACATGGCCAAATGCCAAGGTCCAGCGTTGTGGGCTTATAATGATGCTGTGTTTACTGATGATGATTTAGAGAATATCAGTAAGCTAGCTGGAGGAACAAAGGTGGAGGATCTTTCAAAAATCGGTCGGTTTGGACTTGGATTTACCGCTGTTTATCATCTCACAGACGTGCCGAGTTTTGTCACCCGAGAGTATTTTACAGCTTTTGATCCAAATGTCAACCATTTACAAGATCGTATTAAAGACAGGTCTCGTCCTGGAATACGTATGAACCTTGGTAAGAATCCAAAGTTGTTAGCACGTTACAAGGATCAATTTCAACCATACAATGACATCTTTGGCTGTATTACAATGCAGTCACAGAGTAGCTTCCATTACAACGGAACGTTGTTCCGATTTCCTTTCCGCACAGCACACCAAGCAAGCATCAGCGAGATCAGCAAAACTGATTATGGTCGAGACAGAATTCAAGGTCTTGTTTGTAGCCTTTGTGAATGTGCTACCACCCTCTTGCTATTTTCCCAACATATAAAGAAGGTGGAGATCTACGAGCTGGATAGATCACGACCGCCTAACCAAATGCAGTTGGTGCTTTTGGTGAACAAACCAAGTGTTGAAGCCTACAGAAGCAAAGGAATGAACAGCGAAGAGCCATTCATTAAGCAGTGCTCAAAGTGGTGGCAACAGAACCGAGATTCTAGGAAATTTAACTCTGAATATCCGTGTAGCCTTGAAATTGTTACCATTAGCACCGTAAATATGGCGGCAGAACTGAGCGGCTGTGATCGCGAAAATAGCAGTAGTGAAGTATGGCTGGTTGTCTCTGCCAGTGGGACTGATACGTCACTTGAAATTGCTCTCTCACCAGAAGGCCAATCACATGGCCTCCTACCTTGTGGCGGGGCAGCATTCCCTATCTGGAGGGATATAACAAAAGGTTACGGAGAGCTGTTTTGTTTTCTGCCATTGTCTATCTCCACAGGGCTCCCTGTGCATGTCAACGGTTCCTTTGCCATTATGTCTAATCGCGTTGAGATTTGGAAACGAACGAATGCGCAAAGTCAACCTATCGAGGTAAAATGGAATGAAGCACTTATGGAAGACGCGTTGACTAGAGCATACATCAGCCTTCTTGAAAACATGACGTCATTAAGTAAAAGTTGTTTGAATTACAAATTTCATACCCTTTGGCCAAGCTATGACGTTGTTGATATGAATTCCTGGAAAAAGCTCGTTCAAGCGGTTTGCTTTGTTTTGTTAGAAGAGCAGCGTAAGTTATTTTACAGCAATGGAGTATGGATGAGTATCAGTGATGGCTTCATACTGGGCGATGATCTACATACGATCTACGAAGTTGCAGCGGAAGTGTTAATATCCCTAAAGGAACACGTGTTTATCATACCCTGCCAAATTTTGAAGACCTTGGAGAAATTTGATCGAAATGGCGTCCTGCCACGTCGCACTTTAACCTTAAAAGATTTTATGGAGCAATACTTTTTCCCAAACATCGCAAAACTCTCTCCTACCCAGCGGGATGCTATCGTATGCTTTGGCTTAGATTGTATTCTAGAAGGGAATACATTTCTTCCGAAACTCTTCCAAGAAAATAACTGTGTTGCGGTGTCACAAAATGGAAATATTTTTGCGAGGCCTTGTGAGCTCATCCATCCAAACAGTGAAGCTGCACAATTGTTTTCTGAAGATGATCATCGCTTTCCAGTTGGAGACGGGCTGCGTAATGATAACCGGTTGTTTGTTTTGGGATCACTTGGTATGGCCAAAGATCTGAACTTGTCAGGTATTTACGAAAGGGCACAGTCAATCGCTAAACTTGGTAGCTATGCGGGAACTGAACGTTCTCGAAAATTAATCAAATATCTTAACCAGCAAGTGGATAAAATCCCGGCGGTCTCCACATTTTACTCCAATAATCTCCAACGTGTTAAATTTATTCCAGTGAAAGAGGAGCCTTTAGATGATTACCTTTTACCTAATTGGAAAGGATCGAGCCTATATTTTCCTAGACTTTTCGCACCAAATGAAGTATTTTTGCCAGATGATGCCAATCTTATTGGCTCATCCTGTTACATAGTTAACACATCTGAACAAAGTGGTATTGGGACGTTGAATGCTAACGTGAAAAATCTCTTGGGATTTTCAAGCCGTGTCCCTGAAGTCAAGTTTGTAATTAATCAATTGGATGAAGTATTGAAGTTCTGGCGCACGCGAACTGAAGAAGCAAAGAAAGATACGAGGTCCACTATAGAAACCATTTGCCAGAAAATTTACGAATTCTTCAATAATATAATCGTCAAGGAAACTGCAAGAAATCAGTGTTTTCTGAATGAGCTGCGGAAGCGACATTGGTTGTTCCTTCAAGGGGAATTTGTTGCAAGCAACAAGGTAGCGTTTTCGACAACCGGGAATGGAGCACCATTTTTATTTACCCTTCCAGCCATTTACATAAGAAATTATCGACTTTTGTTGGAGGCGATGGAAATCAAGCAGTCGTTTGATGAAGAAGATTACATCAGTGGCTTGTATAATCTACAAAGTTCGAAGCAAGAAAATATCCTGACAGAAAATGAATTACGAGTTGCAGTATTTTTTATCAATCAAATACAAGACGTCCAGAAACCTACTGTGAAGCCTCACATTGGCAAAATCCCACTACCGGATACCAATAGAATTCTGCGCAAAAGCGAAGATGTCGTTGTTAATTTAAATTTATGGCTCAGGGAATACAGGGATCTCGATGACAACGTAAGCGTCCACGAGAAGATATCACCACAAACGGCCCATGCCCTCGGCGCGAAATTACTGAAAAATGTCATATTGAAAAAGTATTCGAAATCCATCGGTGTGTCCTTCGGGCAAAACGAATCATTACTCGATCGACTGCAAGAAATTCTGGACGGATATCCAGCAGAAGGTATACTGAAAGAACTCGTGCAGAACGCCGACGATGCTGAAGCCTCGGAGATACATTTCATACATGACACTCGAATGCTGAAAAGTGAGAAAGTTGTGACAGAAAAACAAACATCCGAAGAAATACAAGGACCGGCCCTTTGTGTGTATAATAACAAACCGTTTACTGAGAAAGACCTTAAAGGAATTCAAAAACTTGGTAAAGGCGGTAAGCGAGATAGCCCCGAGATGACTGGAAAATATGGAATTGGTTTTAATTCTGTGTATCATCTCACGGACTGCCCAAGCTTTCTGACCAATGACGATACCCTCGTTTTACTTGATCCTCACTGCCGTTATGCTGTCGCTGCAAGTTCTGATAAGCCTGGTGAAATGTTCTCGCCAATTGATGAAAGATTTCGGAATGATTTCTCTGATACACTCGATGGATACCTAGCTGATCATTTTGACTTACAAGGCTCCACAATGTTCCGTTTCCCACTCAGAAGTAAATATGAATCCAAGATATCTAATGTGCCTATTGATATGAAACATCTCCTGCAGACGTTTAAAGAGGAAGCCCGAAAATCTCTGTTATTTCTAAACCATATCAAAAGAATAACCCTCTCGAAAATTGGTCAAAATAACAAGCTTCATCAAATACATCAAGTTGAGACCATTATCACTCCACAGGATGAAATGAAGCGTCAGAAGTTAGCACAAAACGTCCGCGATTTCAAAGGTACTCCAACAATGGAAATTGGATGGCAGGGAATAGGTTACACACTTAAAGTAAAAGAAAACGACGAAAAAATCGAGCACTGGTTGATACAACAATGTATTGGATCGACCACTCAATGTCTCACAACCAGCAACAGTTCCGATGAAGGTCAAACTGAGTTTAAAATTCCCGATGGTCGCAAACTTGGACTTTTTCCACGTGGTGGCTTGGCTGCTCGGCTTTGGACAACGTCAGTATCCTCCAACAAACAAGAAGCGCTAGCGTTGCGTGGCATGGTGTATTGCTTTCTACCGCTCCCAGAAAACTACACTTCTCTTCCAATTCATGTTAATGGTCACTTTGCCCTAGATAGACACAGACGAGGGCTTTGGACTGAGACAGATGGCAAGGGAGAAAAATCTAAGTGGAACTACTTCGTCAAGAGTTGTGTATTACCACGCGCCTATGCTGCTTTGATCATGGAAGCTAGAAGGTATGGTAGCAAAGATGACAACCAACTTTCAAATTATCATGCTTTGTTTCCAACAGTTAAAACGGATTCTCTTTGGAAGACTCTTGCTGTTGAATTGTACCGTTACCTGGGCCAGACAAAAGCCAAAGTGTTGCCGTTACTAGTCCCAACCGAAGCTAACCATAGTCTCTTTCCGTCAATGAATGAAGCGCCTAAACCACCTGTACATGTGACACACACTGATTGGCTTTCAAGTGACCAAGCATACTTTGTGAACTGTAACGCACCCAATGCACCTGTGAGCGAATTTCTGCATTTGTTGATACGAATTGGTCTCCCTGTCTTACTTCACTGCCCTTTTCGGTTACATCGTGGGTTTCTCTCAGCTGACAAGAATTCGCATAAAGTTACTCCAAAGACCGTTGCTGGTTTTCTACGAAGCCCTGGTTGCAAGATTACCCAACTTCCGAGACAAATGGAAACGACAGTGTTCAAGAGTATTTCAGAATTGTCGGTGTTGATCCAGTATTGTCGTGAAGACAAGGATTTCAGCAAACAGTTAGAAGGTCTCCCTTTACTTCTTACACAGGATGGGAACCTTAGAATCTTTCATTCACGTCAACAAGTATTTCTTTCTAAATTTGGTGATCTTTTCCCAACACATGCAGACCGGTTTGTTCACTCGGAAATAGTCAATCAAATTCCGTTGGCTGGCACCGATGGAAAAAAGAATGTCGTCCGAACTTTTACTGTGAAAGACGTTGCAATGTTACTAGAACATGTATTCACAAACCAAGTGTTGAGAAACATCGATAATGATGAAACGTGGAAATTCCCACCCGAGGGAATTCTATCTGAAAAGTGGTTCAAAAGATTTTGGGATTTCTTGCAAAACTATGCTGAGCCAGAGCCCGAAGAAGACCCTGATGACATGTTAGAATGTCTATCGAAATGGCCCTTGATTCCAACAACATGTGGAAAACTTGTGAAAATCGAAAACGCAGATACTGTGTTGGATATGACAGTCACAGGAACCGAGTCAGCACTGCAAGAAAACGTTCGCACGTTCTTGAAAAATCTGAAATGCCCAGTGTTGAACAAGGAAATTACTTTTAAAGAAGACGTCGAATCGTTTTCACTTGCCGAAGACCAAAGCAGCTCAGAAAAATCTATAAAAAGAGTCCTTGAGAGAAAAACATCCGTCACTGATCCCTACGTAGCACACCCTCACAACTGTTTGGACGTTTTGATGGTCCTTGACCATATGCTCAATTTGGGGACGCTCGACCATTCAGAAATAAATGATAAAGAATTTCTTCAATTTCTCCGGTTTGTACAAGATAATTACAATAGATCGCGAGTATACATGCATGTAATAAAACGTTTACCATTTCACAAAGCATTGGACGGTCAGTTGGTGAGTTTAATTGGCCGATATTCCTCGCATGCTCTCATTCCTTCGGGTGTCCCATTACTGCAGCTAAAGGAGCTCCAAGAGAAGGCAAATTGTCTTTTCCTCGATTCCAGTGCTTTACCTGCTCTTGGGGAACTTTACAGCGACCTTGGTGTTAAAGCTGGTCAAAACATCACACAGTTTTACGTAGACTATGTTTTCAGGCATTTCAGCATATTTAATCGTGAGAGCCAAATGCAGCATTTAATTTACATCAGAGATAAAGTCCACCCTAGGTTGCCCCAAGGTGACTCAAGTGATAAGAAGATATTTCTCAACAGTATGATTGAAAATGCCTGTATTCCAGACGAACATGGTAATCTTCATTTAGCTGCAGAATTTTATGATCCATCCAACGAGTTGTTCAAGGTAATGTTTGAACATGAATGTGGTAAATTTCCTCCTGCACCTTTCAACGATAGAGCTTGGTTAGACCTTCTTGCAGACATCGGCCTCCGTATTAATATCACACAACAGTTATTCCTAGAATTTTGTAAGACGGTTGCTCAGGGCGGAAGATCTTCTCCACAAGACCAACGAGTACACAAACAATCGGAAATGTTAGTAAAGTGTCTATTTTCTGAGGACGAATCCTCGAGAGACGAAAACTTCCTATCCCAATTATCGCAGATCAATTTTATTGCTCCAGGCAAAGTGGAGAAGCAACTAACATCGATACATGAGCAGTACCAGTGTCCCAGAAATGGCTATCCGCCTTTTATTAAATTCAGGAATGCAGTTCCATGGTGTTTTAGAAATATTGCCTGGACATCTGCTTCAATACTCCCTGAATGGGCAAAGACTGACAAAATCGCAGGATCAAAAATTCTTGGGATTTGCCAAAAACCATCAGATACCACAGTTGTCCACCATCTACAAAACGTAGCTACCACCTACAGTCCTAATGCCCTTAATTGTAATGTGTTACATCAAATCACCATGTCTATTTATGAGTTTCTATCAAAGTTCACAAAATCATGTGGTAGCGGTTTAACGGATAAGTGCAGCAACATTTGTATGAGTATTGGTTTTAAACTTCGAGATATCCCCTGTATATTTTTGAATGAAGACAAAGTTTTTGTTAAAGCGGAACAGTTGGCGTTTAATTTACCTGAAAATTGCGCTTTTAAGCCGTTTCTATATCCTGTACCAGAAGAGCTGATGGTCTTTAGACATTTTCTGAAACGACTTGGCACAACAGAGAAAATTCAACCGTTACAGATCGCCAACGTTCTCAATGCTATACATAAACAGGTTGGCGAAGATGAGTTGTCAACCGAACAGGAGAATAAAGTTAAGGTTGCAATGTATTTGCTATTTAAATCACTTTTGAAACGTGCAAATGCCGACGCAATTGATGAGCTATATTTACTAAGTCAAAACAAACGACTTGTCAAATCCTGCGACCTAATTTGCAACGTTTCATCGCGTTTTCTCACCGAAATTGAAAAGCTTCAATGCCCCATTCTGTTGCGATTTGAGGAATGCAAACTACAAAATGACGCTGATTATATCGATGCCTTACCGAAGCATTTACGTCCAGTAAAGTTTAATGACCTAGTCCGAGAAGACGTTGATCCTGTGTGCAAGGATTCCATTTGTTTCCTCGCGCAAGAGAGCTCCGTATGCAAATTTCAACAACAATTCGAACATCTATTGCGATCGGATGAACTTCAGGAAGGGCTCAAACGGTTGATAATGCACACTGGTCACGTTTCACAACAATTTGAACATAGACTAAAGAGGCTGCAGTCCAATGTCCAAATTAAATGTGTAGGTATTCGCAGTATTAAGGTTCAGCTTATTCGGCATGATACTGGTACAGTGCTATCTCATATAGAAGATAGTTGCTATGCAACACAACAAGAAGACACGTGGTCATTGTACATGCAGCATGACTGTCAAAACCGTAAATCACGAACACGCATTGCTGGTTACGTTAACAAGATTCTGGGGGATTGTATACAGAAAATGGATGCACTAATTGCGATTCTCGATTGTTCGTCTCCAAGTGATATTTTTGAAGAGTTAAATAGATTTGATATTCCTCAAAGCCTTTCTGAAAGTGCTGCTGATTTCACTCCTCCAGACGACGATGTGTTATCCGGGTTGGATAGTGACGATGATGGTGAGATGGGAAGAGATCATGGCGGTGAATATGGTGGTGGAGGTTGTGGTGGAGGTGGTGGTGGTGGAGGTGGTGGTGGAGGTGGTGGACGTGGTGGACGTGGTGGTTGTGGTGGACGTGGTGGTGGACCTTCAAGGTAAGATTTTACTACATTTTGAAGAGTAGAGTAGTAATACGGCTCAGATTCTTGATAGAATTTATGAGCAATGCGTATCATCTTCCATGGATGCAAAACTATAAAAAGATATATTCAAGCATTAAATATATAGTTAACAAAGCATAAATAAAATTCAAGGCTATTAATAACGAGTCGTTATCTACCACAGGATTCCAGTTCTTATATGCAAGAAGATAGGATGCAACCGATAAACTCTTCCAAGATATCATGACCAGTGATTGTCATAGACTTCACAGCTTACTTCCTCCATGTAATACCAATTAAAAGAAATAAGCACAGGTTTAACTTTACTTTTGAACATTTCATTGTACATAACTCTTAAAAAACATAGTGTAGTTACAAAACTTTTATTACATCGTATTGTACTGTAGTAGCCATCCAACATTGTAATAGCTTATTTTTAGAATTTATTATAATATTAAATATATTTATCTAATCTCAGTTAAAGTTTAGAACTCACCTTTTGATCAAGATTATAGTTAGGAATGGAATAATATGCCTTCAATGGATGTTACAATTCTATTACAATTTTCTCGAAATGATTATATTTCAGAAATGGTGATGATAATATATGGTATCCAGTTAGCCGCGAAGAAGCATTACGTTGGGTGGAACAATCCAAAACCGATTTGGAAAGTGCGAGATGGTTGCTTGAATCCGATCCACCATTCAGTTCTCACGTCTGTTTCCAGAGTCACCAGGTGGCGGAAAAATGTTTCAAGGCCTTGTTATTCGCGGAATATGGCATCTCTGATCAATTACTTGGCTCTCACGATCTGCAAGAAATTGGACGTAAGGTCGGGGAAAAAACTGAAGTAACGAAAAAGGCATTCGAATTTGCAAGACGAGTCATGGACTACTACCTAACTACTCGCTATCCAAACCGTCAACCAAGTCATGTCGTGCCAGCTCAGGCTTTCAACAAGAATCAAGCAGAAACGGCGTTTGATGCAGCATCGAAATTGCTAAAAATTGTGAAAGATTATTTGGAGAATAGATGACCACATTGTAATGCTAGGGCACATTTGTTTTCAATGGTTGTTTACGCTTCGGCAAGAGTAAAGAATAGTAAGGATTTTAATTTAAAAGTACACATATATCTTATTATGAAAATGGATTATAAATCGATTAACGAAGTCCTATTACCCAACCAGTACACTGTACAGCGGACAAATTATCAAGTTACAACAGATTGCATGCCATTTGATAATTTACCTCGATATGTAAACCTGGGTTGTAATGGACCGATTCGGAAAATAGTTGTCATTCTTTTTCTCCTGAAATTACTTTTAACGAATTTTAATTAATTTTAATTTAAGGTAATCACTGCCGCCTTATAGAATACTTCAAGACCAACAGTTTTACAAAGTATAAATATAATACCGTGTATTCTCTTTGAGAAATGAAATCATAAAAATACTGGAGCTTGTACTACATTTAGCAAACAAGCCTGACTAGCCTCGTTTTGGTGCTTTTTTCACATTTCAAAGACAAAGGGTTGTAATTTCGGATTATTTTTAATCTTAAATTCTTACACTTTGCTTTAAATAATGATCTGTTGAAAAATGGTTTATTAGCCTGATAATGCATAAAATATAAAATAATGCAAAATTGTGGTATATACTGTTTTCGAATCGGTCAATATTTAAAGTTCACTCAGTCTGATATTATTGAGAAGAAAACATTAATGAGAAACTCTTTCCCGTTCAAAAAGTGTCCCGCTGACAAATCTTCTTAATATCCCATGTTAACTTCTATTTTTTTTTCTAAAGAAGGATATTAATTTTCCTTTCATCATCCGTATTTTGTTTTAATTTTAACTGATCACGTGACTCATCCAACTCGCCTATGTTAAATGAATCAAGAAATGAAAGAAAAGAGCACCTACGCACCTGGTATAGAGGTTGCCCGTCATTCGGTTTTCCCACGCAATTGCAAATCTATACGTATACAGCTAATTCAACTAAGGTTGTCCTTCCAAAAACTTAAACTCTGAGCGCGCAAGGGATGATGGGTTATTGCTTATTTAGACTCATAAACTTTGAAATTTGGCTTCGCAAGAATGCCTAAGACATATACAGGGTGTATATAAAAAAAACGGAGTCCGCACATGAAGTGTAAATTTCAAAGCGAATATGAAAGTTAGACGTTTATACTTGCATTCTTTCAAAATCGCGATCTTTCGGCTATATTTTATATACTTTAATTTTTAAAATTTGGAGTTATTGCTGGCGAGCTGTGTCAATTTAAGTAGGTGCAATTGCAAAGTTAAAAAACGTAGATGTGTTGAATTCACAATTTATTTAAACGTTCCAAAAAATAAGTTGGAAGTACATATTTACTCAACGTGGCCTCCATTTCTAAGTTCACACAAGTTCGTTCTTTGTCTCATATCCGAGACAACTCTTCTTCTTCCCGAGTTTCCTTTTGATTTCGATTTAAATTTTATGAGGTGGTTCTTCCATTCAATGCATGCAGCCGGTATTTGTTGACATTACGTCAAACGCTCGATGAAGATTACGTCCTGGAAAAGCTATTTGGAATTGTCTTAACACTGCAACAACGCTTTTTGTTTCGAAATACTTTTCAACAATGTCAATGAATGTTCTTTCCGGAATTGTTAGCTTTGGCATTATAAATGGTGATTGTAAAGTTTTAAATAACAACTTTCTAAATTTTAGCAAACTACCTTTAATTAAGTCCCCAAGGGACTTCGAAGATTAATATTTCGAAGCATCTAAAAACGAGCGCTTGTACTAAATTCTTCAGTTTTATTGCGATTAGCTTTAGTTCAAAATTTTCAAGAAATCCTTCATTCGAAAGATGAAAAAACAAGCTTTAAATTGAGCACAAAACGAAAGTATGGTAGTTTATTTTACGATAGAAATAAGGATATTTAGGACGACTCCGTTCTTTTTTATACACCCTGTAGAAGACTCACGACAGAAAACATACTTGCTGCAAAGGCAATTTTCTGAGTTTAAGGGCCTAATAGGTGAAAACCCATCCCTTGCGCGCTCGGAGTTTAAGGTTTAGGTTTTGGAAGGACAAGCTTAATTGTAGACTTGCCACAAGTCGAAGCGCGCCATCGAAGGGTCTGGCCCTGCCTCGTACCCAGGCGTCTCTTTGTAAAAAAACAGTGATGCCCATATGACGTGTTTACATGAAGTATTGTAGTGGGGAGAGATGGCGAAGGGGCTGATGGGGGGTCTGGCCGGAAAGGACTTTGGAAAGTCTGCCTTAATTGAATCAGCTGTATATACAAATCATATAAAATACGATCTGAAAGTTTGCAGTTTGATTAATATCAAGGTGCTTTTTCATTTCTGGATTTCATTTTTATTAAATTGGTAGGATAACATTAACAGTTGTTGTGAAAGGCCAGATATTCGACATATTACTGAAAGCATTTTATTACAAAATAACTTCTAATTGATGTGTACCGGCCCATATGCTGTACATGAAAAGAACGTTGATATATAGAATTACGTAGAACTCCATATTTATACCTGGGAACAGTGCCGAAGAGAAACTGAAACACAAATGAAATTGATAAATTTTTCACAACCATCAAGTATTCATGCACCAACAGTATATCCATCACACACAGATATGGTGTTAACTGTTATTTCATGGTTGGAAATCCAACGAATAATCAACATACAACAGTATGCATGGTAACACTAGAAGCAATCCAGTGTTCTATTCTTGATAAACTGTATGGAATAAACATGAATCGCACTTCATTTTGGGAAACATTTCATTATTATCTTCATTAATTTAGTGAATGACAACATATGGCTGATTGGCAAGGATTTATTTCTGCTTTAATTACAATACAAAAGAGTCAAAATGTAAAATTCAACCTTTCATTTAGTCGACAAAAATGTCACCCAATCAATTTCTCTTCGGTACCACCCAGCTATAATTATTAATGAACAGTCCCTGTGCTAATAATTAAGGCTATATTTCCATGATTTGGCGCGCTCAACGACTTATTGAGCACGCTGGCTCATGCGTAATAGAGTTGGTCAGCAGAATTGGCAAGTGGCAGACCATCAACTATACCATACTGTAGTATACTGTGCTGTTTAATATGATGTTATCTCCTCGCAATTAATAGTTGAAAAATATTAAAATTAGTATAACTTTAGCAATTGATGTTTAAGATTATAATTGAATGCTCATGATCTCTTGTTATATATAGTATTAAACTTATTTAAAGTCCTTGTACCTGTGTACCTTGCTATACATGAAGAATATAAAACGGTGTGGAAAATTTCTCGACAGCCACTAAATCTAAACAGAAAGAATACAAACTTAAAGACGTTTCGAGGCCGTTTTCACAACAGTCAACAGTATTAATTCTCTTGACTAAAGGCTTTTGCTTGAATCGTCGACAAGTTTATATTATTTCTTTCAGTTTAGATTATCTGGCTGTCGCGACTAATGTTGGACCCACTGTCTACATTATACACATATTGGCTGATCGCATTATTAATCCGCACCACTCTATTGAGGACATCCATTTTTTGGTCCCCCCTCCCCTGGAATTTCCACATATTTTAAGCGAATTTTTAGCCTCCCCTGTGGAATTTCCGATGAACTTTTAACCCATCCCATGGAAATTCCTTGACAGTTTTTTATCTAGCCAGTGGAAATTCCGTATTGATTCTTTGATTAGTAGCTATCCCTTGGAAAAATTCCTTGCTGATTTTTTAATATCCTATCCTTTGGCATTTCTTTTCCATTGTTGACCCTCCCATGGAAATTCCATACGTTTTACTCATTTTTCTTACCTATCCTTTGGAATTTCCGCAGATTTGCTTTAAAATTTGGACCCTCCCATGGAAATTCCTTCATTTTTGGTTCACTTTTGCAGGGGGCCATTGGAGATTCCACATGTCCTCAATGGGGGGGGGGGGGGGGGGGTGCGGATTAATAATGCGATCAGCCATTAATCTGTAGTGTAGAGGCAGTGCAATAAAGTACTTAAAGTTTTCATGTTCACATATTGTACTTTTCTCCTTAGACAATTTGTCATGCAATATTTAGCTTGATTTTTGGCCTACCAATGCTTCCATGGTTGAAAAATAATTGTTACAGCTAGCTTTGTCACCCCACCCCCCCAATAATTTGTAAACTAGCAATAGCCTGTAAAGTTTGAAAGGTACATAATGACCTAGTGTTGGAACCTACACTTAGTGTTGGAACCAATTGTGTATTGGGGTGGGGGGGGGGGCTGATTAGTCAGGGGCAATTATTAGGTCATTATGACTGCAGAGTGTCTGTTAATATGGGCACCACTGTATTACATATGTAGAAAACACAATTACACTGATAATTTTATCATTATATGTACTACCATGTACAAGAAAGAAAGATATTAAGATCACAGTTAAAATTCTGTCGCTTGGTATCTTGGAAATCCAATTTTGTGACACTGACTAGAGAAAGAAATCAGAAATACTGCCATGCAGTTTATTAAATACTTCATCAACAAATAAATAATAGATGCTTTATTCAATGAAGTAATTAGTACATATATGGTGTCAATCAATGTAAAGAACTATTTTCACCAGTGCTAACAAAAATTTTTTTAAATTTACATTTTGATGAAAATGCATGAATAATTATTCTTTTGGTTTTGTTAAAATCATAATTATATGTACAATGTCAGTGAAAATAGTTGAAAGATAGGATAAAGCAAGGAGTAAACTGCTTGCATGTCAGTGTGATACAACATTTTGGAAGATGGCAGATAAATATTTGCCTGGCATAATCTATGGCAATGAATGGGTGGAGAAGTTTATATCTTCCAGGCATAAAGTCAGCAGCAAAGAAGCCTAAGAAGAATAGCAGAGGTGTAGTATATAGTGGGTGGAAAAAAGTTGGGTATAAAAAAATATTTGTTTTTGTTGAAAAATAATTTTTGCTGCTGGTTGCTGTACTCTCTGTTATTGCAGAGAATGACTTTATATAATCCAATAATTACTGTAGTTTCAAATTAGCAACTGATTTGAATAAAAATATTTCAACATAAATGTTGATGACTGACCTCTATCGACTATAAAACAGTGGTGGACATCAAGCTAGGGAGGAGAGTCAGGAGACAGGAAAGGGGGGGTATTTTCAATTTCAAATTATATTTTGTACTAATTTCCATTTCAAAGCTTCAAAATTTCACAGTCTACAGTACAGGGTGTATAAAAAAAAGCGCAACCTCGGAATTTCCCAAGACATCGACATTGTTTTAAAGACAAAAGATTTTAGGCGCCTGGGAATTTAAAATAGCATAACTGTCAAAATTACTGCACACGCGAGTGCATAAAGCAAAATTTATGCATTTATTTAATGCACAACAACAGTAATATGATCTATTAGCAATTCGATTTCAATTCCCAGGGGCCTAAAATCTTTTATGCTTACAGTCAATTTCAGCTGACTTTTCATCGTAAGATTCCGAACTTCGTTCCGAACTTCGCAAATTCGTTGCCAAGTTCAAAAGTTCATAATGAATTCACAAACAGGTTTGTAAACTGGGCATTTGATTGGCTGGTTTGATTTAATGGCCAATCAGAGGCTTTGTTTACAAACCTGTTTGTGAATTTCATTATGAACTTTTGAACTTGGCAACCAATTTGCGAAGTTCGGAACGAAGTTCGGAATCTTACGATGAAAAGTCAGCTGAAATTGACTGTAAGAATTGCATGATTTCTTAGGAAATTCCGAGGTTGCGGTTTTTTTGATACACCCTGTAGATCTAAACAGGCTGGATTGTTACTTTGAAGCATTCCCATTCAATATTTTAATAATAGAATACCTGCTGATTTTCAAGTTCAAGTGTTAGATAACCTATATGTCAACCATTCTATAATATCAGGGACCGCGGAGACGGGGGGGCTGGGGGGGCTTTAGCCCCCCCACTTTTTTTGACAGCCAAAATTATTAAAATAGAAATCTAAATGAAACTTTCTAAATTAATTAAAGCTCACCCTTTAGCCCCCCCCCACTCTCTAATACGCTCCGCGGGCCCTGAATATATTAATACCATTATACCAATTCCACTTAATAGGTGTAATACCGTGTCCTCTCTGAACAACCGTGTTTCCAGGACATATATTCACCCTTTATTAAGCAATAATATATCAATCAAGTCGAGGCATCTACGTTTTTCTTCCGCATCGTCAGAACATCTATACTGTTCTGGATCTTCATTAACCACAGTATTCAAAGCAGCAAAACCACTGTCAACATTCTTAAATTTCACCATGTACACACAAAAACCAGTCCAACTGCGATGTAGATACAGGGTTTCCTCGTCTTCACCGTAATATATAAACCATCTGTCATCCATATCTCGAGGAATAATACCAAACTTTATTTTTTCCATTTCTTGGTCGGAATAACCGACATTTAACTGCACTGTTTTGTTTTTCTCAGGCATATTTTTTGCACCAGGAAAGTCGCCCTTTTTCGCTGGCATATTAGCCCCCATACCATCTGTGGCCATACTTAGCAAACTATTAAAGTGGCAATCTCGTTCCCCGAGCCTGCGATCCTCGGGAAGAACATTGAACTAAAAATAACTGGAACGCTACGTTCAAGCGGAAATTTGAAGCTAAATTCTACAAGGTCGTACACAGGCTTTAAAAGGCCCGTTTTAAACTGAAAAGGCCCGTTTCCCTTTCGATTTGCATCCTGCCATGAAAACGTTCAAAACGGCATGCTTCGAGCGCCCCCTGCATTGTCTCGCGAGTAAATCGCGCAGTAGAAACACGCGTGGAAGTGCGTGTCTGGGAGTCAAAACTGGCTTCATTTGGCTTCATGGGAGTCAAATTTTGGCTTCAAAATTTGCATGCGCAGTTTACTGAACGTAGCGTTCCAGTTATTTTTAGTTCAATGGGGAAGGAACGCAAGGCTCTGGGATAATCCGTTTCAGGCAGGAATCTGATTGGCCGTTGATATGGAATGCGCAGTTCAATCTTAGTCAGGATTCCTGGCTTCCAGCAACGGATGATCCCAGAGCCTCGCGTTCCTTCCCGAGGATCGCAGGCTCGGGGAACGAGATTGTTACAGTAAAGTGGCTGTGGCAAAGTCCCAAACCTCTCAGTGACCTCTGGTCCCAAACTGTCAGTACTCAGTTTCCAACCACCAAACTGACATGACGTCATTGTCGAAAAATGAAAGAGATGTTTTATATTCCATGTGCCAAATTAATCAAGAAAATCCAAGAAGAACCTAGGTCTTTAATAATTGGGAATTTGATAAATGAATGAATTTGAGTTTGTCTAGTATGCGAGTTGTGAGTCTGCGGGACTTTTATCCTAACCAGGAGCAGTTGCAAAAATTAAATAGCCCCTGCAGTACATATGACCATGAATGCTGAATTCAATTTTGCACTTCCGAAGCCAAATACAGTATAGTCTATAGAGGAACAGTGGCTTGGAAGTTGGAATAGTTTACCATCCGAGTTAAAAATTTAGACTCATTGGACATTGACAACTTTTAAAAATACCTTCAAATTCGAACTTTGAAAAGTGATATTTCGGGATATCTGCTGCAATGGCTATTTTTGAGCAGAAAGGGAGCGAAAAGCCATCAATGGATTTGTTTAAAGCTATATTTGTAAGTTCAATCCGAGGCTGAAGAAATCAGAGATGAAATAGCCTGCGAGCAGGCTCTCTGGGGAAAGAGAGCCTGCAAGGATCCCTATGATGATTGCGTGCCGCCCTTCAATTATGATGTCACAGGTCAATTAATAACAACCAATCAGCGCAGACCGGAATACACTACGATATTGTAAACATAACCGATTCGTTTCAAATTCGTTAATAGTTTCGTATACAGACCGCCACTGTGGCATACTAAAAAAGTTAAAACGGCTCGAGGTTTTACAGTGTAATATATGAAGTTGTACTTTTTATTACAATCTGCATGTGTTTTTCCTGTAGGCACAGTAAGTTTAAAGTTGTATATTACCCGCTAACTAATTCAGTTATTTGGAATTGCTTCGTGCTGCAATATATAATATACACTGTATACAGTCTATATATATAGTAATAATATAACTTACTGAAATTTATGGCTTTGGTGAGACATAGACATAATATATGATATACCATGGACATTGGACATAATTTAATAATATGTTTATAGTTCAAATTTTGCAACAAAAAGTGGAATTGCAGTAAACATGCATGTGATAATTATTGTAAACAAAGTGACGAGTAAATTACTGTACATTTTATGCGCGAATCAAATCGAAACCTTGACATCCCCCCCCCCCGGGCATACCTGGGGAATTTGCTTGTTTAGTATTTTAAGAAGGCGGGAATTTGACCTTTTTTTCTAGTGGAAGGTGGGGAATTTGAAGGGGGTCGGGAATTTGAATTTTTCTTTTAAACATGTGTGCAGAATCCAAAATGGCGTCAATAATTAATGGATGAGTTCAAGGTCTTCAAGTGCAAAGGAATTAACTTTGTCCTTGGTTGGCTACAAGAAAACGGCTTTGAACGATTGAAGAGAGTTTTTGAAGGAAAGAAAAACTATGAAATTCCAAAATTGCGAAATGCTGTAGCTTCCAATTTGTACATGGGGTGGGGTATTTGAACTCCAATTTTCCCCAATACGTGGTGT